>CAUYRH010103937.1:0-15353 GCA_963574655.1 Perodicticus potto
TTGAGTCATAGCTGTGTACAATAATTCAGTCAAAGAGTACAGTGTGTGGGCTTCACATACAATTGGAGATATTTTTATCAACCTGATTAATATAACATTCATGATATTTTCTCATTTACTATGTGAAAACAATTTTGATCCGTATTTAGAAGTCTTCTCCTATCTCCCCTCCCTGTGTTCCATGACACAGACACATTCTGATGTTTTGTGTTTAACTCTGTGTCCCTAACACCTGACAGCACCTATCTTATAAGCTCTACTGTCAAGAACACTTCTCTACGTTCTATTCCTCTGCTTTTCAGGGGGGTCTTACCTATTTTTCTCTTATGGTATATTTGTTTGTTTGTTTGTTTGTTTGTTTGTTGTGGGGTTTTTTGAGACAGAGTCTCACTCTGTCACCCTAGATTGAGTGCCTTGGTGTCACAGCTCACAGCAACCTTAAACTCTTGGGCTCAAGAGATCCTCTTGCCTCAGCCTCCCATGTAGCTGGGACCACAGGTACATTATGCCCAACTAGTTTTTCTATTTTTAGTAGAGACGGGAGTCTCACTCTTGCTCAGGCTGGTCTCCAATTCCTGAACTCAGATAATCCACCTGCCTTAGCCACCCAGAGTGCTGGGATTAAATGTGTGGGTCACTACCCAGCCCATTGCTTCCACTTTTCCCCATTACAATCTATATGTAGCAAATAGAGTGATACTGTTACATCGTTCCCCTCTTAAAAACCTTCCCATAACTTTTTCTTGCACTCAGAATAAATCCTAACTTTCTTCACCTTCACTTACAAGGCCCTACCTGAACTAGCCCTGGTTGTCTCTCCAATCTTGGGATACCACATTCTCCCTGCCAGCACAAGGACCTTATTTCTATTCTTGGAATATTCCTTTCTTTTACCTAGAAAATTCTTTCTCATACTATTCCAATGATTTGTTTTATCTCAGTATTCTGATCTCTATTCAAATATTCCTTTAGAGAAGCATTACCTGGCCACTCTGTTTCATTATTTCTGGTCATTCTCTTTCACCGAATTCTTAGAACTTAGCATTCTTTGGGATTGTTTTCTGTTTTCTTTACTAGAATGTAAACTTCATGAGAATAGGGGATTTTGTCTAGTACACTGGTCACCAGTGTCTAGATCAGAATCTGTCACATAGTAGGTAATATATGGTAAATAAATTGATCCATAAATGAAACTATGCCCTAAAATTAAAAAGCTAACAGCTGTTTCCGGTTCTAGTCTGGTAAAGTAACATTTTGTGAATTAACATGCTGATTAGTTTTTTGCTCTGTGGATTACCATTGTTCTCTTCATGAATAAGATATTAATAGAAACTCCTAGTACCCAAGGGAGGGGAAATGAGCACAGTGGCAATTAATGTAGCCAATTAAGTTGACTACTGAAAGAAAGGATTACCTGACACATTAGTATTATGAGTTTATTTTGTTTTCTTTGTTGAGTAACTGATACTAAATATCTTTTTTGTCACTTCTTTTCCTTTGATTCCATTATAGTTTTAGGAACTTTATAAAGGTAATCTTTATTTCCTAGAGATCATTGTACAATTACTTTAATCCATAAAATGTGCCATTAAACTTTTTTCCCTTGTGTTCTATGGGAGGGCTTGGTAACATTTCTTTTACCCTCATTAGGACTTTTCTTGTACATTCTACAGGTTTATTATCTTTAAGGGGACAGTTTAAGTAATTGGCTAAATAATGTAACATCTTGGTAGGGTTCATCTCAGATAATGGCAATAAGTGGGGCATTTTGGGAATGGATTGTATTAGTGGACACTTAGTTTATTGAGATAAATGAAACACTTAACTCTTTGCACAAAGATCAGAATTACGACATTTTATCAATTGGCTTTGTCAATCTTATTTTTAAATTTTCCATGAAGCTAATTTAAGAATTTATAAAGGTATGCTCTTCTTACCAAGTTTTATATCTAGAACAAAGAGTGATTCAGTGGCTTTAAAAAAATACAAAGAAGTTTACAGCTCATTATATGGCCTAGTAAAGTAACTCTGTTAGCATAAATGTGGGTTTCTTGTTTAAGAAGCTTCGAACATACTCTTCTTAGCAAAGTCTCTCAAGAATGAAAGAAAAAGTATCCCGTATACTCAACCCTACTATGAAAGCTATAACCCAATTATAGCCCAAGAATATGAGGAAAGGGTAGAGGGAAGGGAGGGGTGGAGGGAGGGTGATTGGTGGGACCACACCTATGGTGCATCTTACAAGGGTACATATGAAATTTACTAAATGTAAAATATAAATGTCTTAACACAATAACTAGGAAAATGCCATGAAGGCTATGTTAACTAGTTTGATGAAAATATTTTGAATTGTATATAAAACTAGCACATTGTACCCCATGATTGCATTAATGTACACAGCTATGATTTAATTAAAAAAAGAAGAAGAAGCTTCATATATTCTATAATTTAGCATTGTAAGTTCTGGAACGGATCCCAAGTAGAGCCTATCCACCATTGACAGGGCTGTTTCTATATTGCCATCTATAAAAGATCTTTTCTTTCTGTTCTATGCTTGTTCCTTGTCTGCCTGCCTGTGGGTTATTTTAAAAATAAATCCCCAGATTCACATATTTTCCCTAAACAGGGCCAGAGTTTGTGGTATCCTAAGAAAAAATCCTTGCAGATAGCAAGTAGAATTCTCTCCCCTTCACCTACTTCTCCATGAGACCCCAGACATTTTTAGAATTTGGTTTAGTAATTTTTACAATAAGTAATGCAAAGACTACTGGGAATAATGGGATACCATTAGTAAAAAGTAATATTTTAACTCATAGCAGAAATAAGATCCTCTTGTCAATCATCTGAAAATGATTTTGAAAAGATGAATCCCTGGAAATTTGCAAATTTGAATCTCAGATATCTCAATTGTAATATAACATATTTATAAGATATAAATATATAACATATAATTATTTATAGTATAACAATTTATACAAGTGTGTATTTGACAACAATTGGAAATGTAACTTAAAGCCATAGAAATAGAAAAATAGAGAGAGACTAGTATCAGCATGAATTTTTATATTGGCTGCTTAATTTTTATACCATATTATTTAATAAAAGTCAGTAAAATTTGAAGAATCTCATTGATGTTTTCTCAGATATTGTCTCTAATGTATCTTCACAATTCTTGATTAACAGAATATTTTGTCCCTACTTTGAATGTGAAGAGAATGTTTTAAGTATTATAAGGAGAAATTTAAGTATGGAAAAAATGTTCTAAAGATTAACACATTAAGAATTTGTAGTATATAAACATATATATATGTATTTCTTTTTTAAATTCATAGATAGTGCAACTCATTCAAATGAAAAATTATCAAACTTTTAAAATTGAAGAATTCATCCCTCTTACATTCATATACAGACTCAAATTTGAAATTTCCAGCCTGTATGCCTGTTGTGTACCTTCTTTCTCCACATACAAAATGTAAAGGGAAAAAATTGGTAAAAGGCTTGAAAGTCACAACTCTAAAGTGAACTTTGGGGATTATCTTCCCCAGACCTGTAATATTACAAGTGAGATATCTGAGGTCCAAATTTGCAGCAACTCACTCAAAGCTATATACCGAATCAGTTACAAAGACAAGACAAGGGCCCAGGTCTTCCAATGCCCATGCAGTGTATTTTTCAATAAATCATAATTCCTGTCAGGAAAAAAAAAGGGGTCAGAAGCAATTTGGGTAAGGAAGTGATATGTATATTAACATTGCAGTGGTTCAAGTCACATTTGACCTCTGCAATTAGAAAAGGTGCTTAAACGTGACGTGTGTTCCTCTTTTGTTATCAGTATGTATTTAGTATTACAATTTCAATACAGTCTTTTTCTTTCTTAAAATATGTATACATTTTTTTGGCACCCCCTGTGTGCCAAAAATACACACACACACACACACATTCATTTATGTGTGTACTTTCCATCTGTATCAAGAGTAGCCCGGCCACTCATATGGCAGCATGGGGACAGATTCCTGTTTGCTGTCATGCCCTCTGTCTTGTGACGTGTGCTGATTCTGTCCCAACTACATTACTCTCTAATAAATCTTACTTAATATTTATTGAGAGGTTAATAATACTGACCTCTCAACCCTTCAAACCAATGATTTTCTACCCGGAGCTTTTTGCCTCCACCCACCATACAAGACATTCGGCAACATCTGGCATCTAGTAGTAGAGACTAGGAATGTCACTAAACAGCCTAAAATCTAAGCTCCTTAATTTATAAATAAGAAAAGGGACGCTGTCTGTAATTGAGCCAGCCTCAAGTAAAGATCAGGAAGCTGAATCAAGATTACATTTACATAAAGAAAAATACATAGGAGACAAAGTGAAGGATTTACTAAAAGGAAAAGACTAACATAGCATACCTGTTTAGAGAACTACATTCATCAGTATTTTTAAATTCTGATAATAAAATATGTCACTTTAGAGGGCCATATGTGAATGCTGTGATCAAGTAGAGAGAAAAACCTATTTTCAATGGCAGTGCTTTCACTATAGTGAAACCATCACCACTATTCACATTAATTTGGTTGGTTCCCCTTTAGAAAAATAATATAGACAATTATAGTTGTGTTTTGAACTTCTTTATATAGTACAGAGAGTGAATCACTTCTCCTTAATGGTGTGTTAGCTGGAGGAATAAAAAAGAACTAATAAAATGTTACATTGTTGGAACCATACTTTGTTTTACTTGGCTACTAGCTCTATTCTATTTTGTTGTTAGATTGGGGTACCCTACTCTGTCTTGCTGGCTTTGAAGCATTTTGTGTGATCATATTTGTAGTGATCTAACTTGTTCTGGGTAACGACCAGAAATTAATAAAATCAGCAGTAGAAAGAGTAGTCATTTCTTTCCATTCTTCTACAATAAATTCCTCTCTCAGAGTCAAAGATAGGATAAATATTTTGTTCTGAACTATTGGGGAGATTTTGCAAATGTCAGAAATATACTAAGTGGGATAAACTGTTTACTGTTTTGACAGTGTTGATTCCAAATGGAGAAACTTACATAGCCAAATTCACTTTGAGCCCCTGTATATTTAAAAGGCTACTTCTAACATGACATGTCTGTAACTTTTCATTAGCGTCTGAGGTACCGATTTTATAATTGTAAACCATGCAAACAAAGTAATGTCAGCAAGCATAGTGTTGGAGTACTCTACCCTTTTTAAGTTACTGTGTGCTGTTTATTCTAGCTGTCATGGTGTACTTAGAATCAACAGCTTTGACAATTAAAGGTACATAATACGAGGCCAGCATAGTATCAACATTATTCAATACTTAGCTGCAGATAAATTTTTCTTTGTCATCTTTTAACTCTAATCTGAGTTTGATTCAATATAGTCTTAACATTCAATTGACCATCAAGTAAGTTAATTTTTAGCAGATGTACAAGGTCTTCAAGCATTCTAAGCTTTAATTATTATTGTTCCATTCTGAAGGATTTCAGCATAACTTTTGACATCTTACTATACACATTTTTAACTTTTCTAATTTCTAAATTAGTACTTACAATTTTAATAATGTTCATCCATTCATTTAATTATTCAAGAAAAATTATTGAGTATGTACTGTATTTAGACACTGCTCTTGTTACAGAAAATGGGAAGGTGACTAAGACACTTTAAGGGTCCTTGGGGCCTTTCCTGTGTGTTATGGAAGGCAGAAAGAGAAGTAGTTAGATAAACAGGGAATAAGTAGCATGGGAACTAAGAAAGGTAGATGTAGAGTTTTTAAAAAGTGTTGGATGAAGTATGGTCCTTTAAGAGATAGTGGCTCAGCACCCATAGCTCAGTGGTTAGAGTGCTGGCCAGATACACCGAGGCTGGTGGGTTTGAACCTGGCCTAGGCCTGCTAAAAACAATAATGACAACTGCAACAACAACAAAAAGAGAGATAGAAAAGATAGGGGAAAACATTCCTGGTCAAGGACATAGCACATGTAAGACAATGCATATGTGAAACAACTTGGACAGTTCAGAGATCTATAAGTAGCTGAGTAGAGATGGTGTGCAGGGTGGGTGGGGGCAGTGAGTGGAAGTGAGGACCAGACCTAGAGGAGGAGGCAGTGTGTACACTGATTACCCGCATGTTCTGTTGTGTTCAACTGACTTGGATTTTAATCCTCCCTTTGCCCCTTATCCACTGGTTTACTTAACTATTCCATTTTCTTAACTGTAAAATGGAAATATAGCACACAACTGGGTACCTAGAAGGAGCTCAATAAATGGTAGATACTGCTATTCAGAAGTTTATACTTTATCTGCTAAACAATAAAGAACCACTAAATTATCTTAGTGGTATGATTAGATTTCTATTTTATAAGTAGAATGTAGTTAAGTACATTTAAATTAGGAGTATGGGCAAAAACATTATGTCTTCATGCAGGCTGCTGTAACATGTTACCATACACTGGGTGTTTTAAACATTAAACATTTATTTCCCACAGTTCTAGATATTGGGAAGTCCAAGATCAAGTACCAGTAGATTTGGTACCTGGTGAGAGCCCTTTTTCTAGTTTTAAAAAGGCTCCCTTATTATTGTATCCTTAGCATGGAAGAGAGAGATCATCTCTTGTGTTTCTTCTTATAGGGCACTAATTCTATTCATGAGGACCCCACTCTCATGACCTAATTACCTTTTAAAGCCTCCAACTCCAAACACCATCACATTGGGGATTAGGATAGGGCTTCAACATATGAATTTGGGGGAAAGACAAACATTAAGCCCATAGTACATGGCCAACACTGAGCTAAGTTGCTGTGAAGATGAAGAGATTCAAAGGTGAAGTCAACAGGAAGTGGCAACCATTTTATAGGTAAATGAAAAAAACACTGAATTTTCTGTATCTGATGATTAAGTGGTTGGTAGGTAGAAATAACAGGAAAAACACGCTTAGACAGTATCAACATTTTAAAATGTTGCCTTTGTAATAGTTTATTAAAATAAGTAATCCAGTTTATAGTAATATCAATAAAATTAGAAAAAAATAGCCAGCTTATTCATGAATATGGGTGATAGCTAAGTACAAAAGCATATCACTTCAAAATACTAAAACAAAATTAAATCATGGGACTTGCGTGACACAAAAGAGCAATGACAGAAGCCAAATATAGTTCTCTTGTGTATACCCACCCAAAAGCATAAAATATACAAATCGTACTTTGTCTCTGTTTCTTCCAGGGTCCTCAAGGACCAAGAGGTCAGCCAGGACCTCCAGTGAGTTTATTTACATTTATATTTATTTACCATTGATACTTACATGCTTGCCTATTCTGAGATGTCTACTAAATAAATAATTTTTTTAATTTATTATGTTCTAGGGTCCACCTGGAACACCAGGCCCAAGAGTAAGTTTCCTTGGTTTGATTTTATCTTAGTACATCATTTTAACTTTGTAAAGCTTCTTCTATTAACTCAATATGTCATGTTAACTTTGTAAAGCTTCTTCTGTTAACTCACTGTTAAAAGGTATCCTTCTTGCACACCTCTCTTCTTTTTTCTAACCTGTTATAGGGCTGGCCCAACTGCATTGACTTGTTAAGTCCAAGTCTCAGACTTCTTATCTATAAAAGGGAGATGATATTTGCTACTTTCTTGGGTGGTTTTGAGTATCAAATGAGAAGCGAAGTACTTGACACAGTGTATGACACATGATGTGTGCTCAAAAATGCTAATTCCCTCCATTTTTTTCCACCTCTAGGTCCTAACTCCTCCTTTTGAAATGTTCTTTTTTTGCCATCCAGAGTTATCCACTCTTTAGCTTTTACTTGAATCGTCTTGAGTTGCTGGTGACTATAGAAAGCCATCAGGTTTCTCATGCATTTGCTTGTTACCCAATTGCTACAGCCCAGAACTTGCTAGCCATTTCTTTCAAGCAATACTTACTGTTGCTTTTCCTATTCTTTGATTTTCCTTATGCTATGCTTTCATCAATCTCTTTGTCTTGCTGCTCCATATAAGAGGTCTCCTTTCATCCTTAACCTTACCCACACCCCAATCCTCCAGGCTCCAGTCAAATGCAGCGGTCCTTGGCCACATTTCTTGCCTAAAGCAGAGCCACTATTGACTACACTGTCCCAAACAGTGGTCAGTCCTGTGCTTTCTAAGTCTGCCTCACTTCCTCATGCTGCCTTGATGTAATTTAGATCTCTGATAGTTCTAGGGGTGGTCCACTCTCAGCACATCAGGGACTCTTCATTTCTCTCAATTTTTCACTGCAGCAGGAAATAACATTCAAGCCAAGTGTCACAGTCAGACTGTTCCTTTGGAAACTGGAGACCCATTTCTCTATGATTTCTTTAAATTGCTTCCCCTTTCTGGCCATCTGACTGATGGAGATTAAAGCATTCCCTGCATGAACATCAATGGGAATGCCTTTCTTCAAATCTGCAAATTGTTGTCTACCCCTCTATTTTTCCTTTTCCCTGAGTCCCCATATGAGAATTTAGCCATCATCTATTAATTCAAATGTTAAAGCAATGTACCAAAGTGTAAAACAGAGCCACCTTTCCCACTCTTGTTTTTGAAAATACAGTTTTTATAAAAATATTTTATTTAATTAACATGTAATGAGTTTGTTGTTCTATTAAAGCAATTAACACAAATAGTTTTAAAATTTGTGCTTTGATTTCTACTATATCAAAAGTTATGACTCAACAAGAACAAAAGGTTTTAAAGGCTTTTAATATTTAAAAGTGCAAAAGGATCCTGATTCTGAAGAGTTTGAGAACCACTGTGTTAGGTTCTCTGATTAAAGCCCTTGATCACCAGCAGGGGATTAGGTGGAAAATGGAAAGGTGGCTATTGTTTAGCACTTAATTCAGTTTCCCATATTTAGTGCCAAGATTTTTGTGTGGCCCGTATCCAAAATCTGCCCATTCATGCAAGCAAGTTGATCAGAATTATTTGGTCTGCAGAACATTTTAGGCTAACCTTTTCTGCTTCTTTTACAAAGAAAGCTCTCCTGCCCCTTCTTCTAACAATTTGCATTTATTCTCCAGATCTCAGCTCACATATCATTGCCTCAGGGAAGCCTTCCCTGTCCAATACCTTCTAACTTCTTAAATTTCCCAGATTTCATTGATTCTAATTTCTCTCATAAATTCACATGCTTTTCTTTCACAGCATGCATCACGATCTGTAATTAAGTGTTTGAGAGTGATTTGATTAATATCTCTCTCCCCTCTAAACTGAAACTCCATAAAGGCAATTTTCTTTTTTGCTTACCATTCTATCCTCAATAAGCATCACGGTGTTTGGCAGTATACATATGCAGACTGAGTCAATTATTTTCCAATATGAAAACCACATGCTGAGGCAGGGAAGACGGTATTTTATTGATTGTTCCATCGTTTTAAATAGTTTTTTCAAATTACCAACCATGACTTATGAGAGATCTCTTGAAAACAGTTTCTATTATATGGACCTCCAAGACAAAAGACAGAAAGACAATGACTGAGAGAAATGAGATCACTTGGTTCACTGACACAGACTCAATTTCCCAGGAGCTTCTCCCAACTCATGCTTCTTAGTTTGCAAAAAAATTTATAAAAAAGGACTTTTACTAGTGGTTAGGCCGAGTCTTTCTCTAAAAATATCTTTTATTAAATGCAGGAAGGGATTGAATTCGTTCTGTATTATTTCTTTTGGGACTAATGGAACATTTTCCAACTTTAGAAATTAGTTTTAAGACCACAGAAGTATCACATTAAACTAATGTGGTAACTACCTCAGGACAGTAGTATTTTATTCTACTTTCCTTCCAAGAATGTAACCGTTAAAAGTTACGAGTTATTTATTCTTCACTTTGCAATTTATTAACTGAGGGGAATCATATTTCACTCTCTTCTATTTGAGTAACTTTGTGTATGTTTTCATGTAACAGAGACAAATGGTTTTTCATTTGAGGGCTCTAAAATTTGGTCCTATTTTAATGAGGAGACCTTTAAGATTTGAATGAAGGCAGCCTATTGTCCTTACAGATAGCTAGAAAATATTTGAAAAATCTGTCCAGCCATAAGAGTTACAAACCCGCTTCAGATAATGAGTCTAGGGTACTCTAACAGCAGTGCCTTCAGAACCTACAGCCTTTACTTTAGAACACACAGTGTTGATACTGTTGCTAATCTTGAATGATTTTGTTTTACACAGAAACAAATGGACATCAATGCTGCTATTCAAGCCTTGATTGAATCAAATACTGCCCTACAGATGGAGGTAATATATCTGGTTTTATTTATATTGGCATTGACAATATACAAATTAAACAGAATTTTTTTTTGGGGGGGAGGCCAGAATGTGGCATTATCCCAAAGACTGTACTTAAAACAGATTGAAAACATGAAGCCATGTACAAAGTGAGTTTAGTATAATGAAGCAGAAATAGATGCTTAGAATATTTTGTAAGGAACATATTTAAACAAAAATGTAGTCTTATTAAAGTATTTATTTGTAAGGAATTTGGTACTATGGGAGAAAACAGTTAAATGAAATTAGCCATGATTCTTAAAATGAAATATATTGGTATCAGTCATTACTACTCATTTCTTAGTTAAACTCGAATTATTCAATGTGCATTTTTAAAAAAACATGATGTAGTAGGGATAGTAATTCTTATATCAGCTTGAAAACTAAACTTTGGAGTGAGTGTGGATTTAATCTTATTTAGGGTCCTGGTTAATAAAGAATGCGCACATGTCTACACTTAAATATAAACTGTTCTTGACATCCTGTCCCCAGCTCACTGCACGTGAAGGAACACATTCTTCTTCTGCCCTGATCTATATTGGTTCCTAGGGGGTTTTGCTTACCTGATTCTTATGATGACTTGGCAGAGCTACCAAGGAACACATTCTCCTTCTGCCCTGATCTATATTGGTTCCTAGGGGGGTTTGCTTACCTGATTCTTATGATGACTTGGCAGAGCTACCAGGATACTGAAGTGACTTTCATCAACCACAGTGCGGAGATATTCAAAACCCTGAGCTACCTTAGCAATTTACTGCACCACATCAGGAATCCTCTTGGCACACGAGACAACCCAGCACGAATCTGCAAAGATTTGCTTAACTGTGAACACAAAGTATCAGACGGTAAGTTCTTGGTTTCCCCGAAACTCTGATGTCTCATTTCGTGTCCTCATGTAAGCGTGTTTGAAATTTGCCAATGCCTTCATTCCAGATCACAGTCACTTCAACAAAACCCTGACAGAAGCCATTTTAATGTCATCAAGAATAAAATACTCTTCAAAGAAAACATGCTTCTGGTGTCACCCTACCCCCAGCTATGCTAAGAGTATTTTATTCTTGATGACATTAAAATGGCTTTTGCCAGGATTTTATCAAAATGATAAAGCATATTTATTGAAAAATTAAAAGAGGTAAAATTAACCTTTGGGTTGACAGCACCACCTGTCAGACTTGGTAATTCAAAAACTACCAAAGTCAACAACAGAGAGAAAGATAGTACAGATTCCCCCTCACCACATTCCCTAAAAGTGTAGTTTTTATATAAAATGGAATTTCAGTGCCTGATTTTGGAGTTAATGACCATGAAAATTAGTGGTTTGCCATTCTTGGAAGTTTGTTGTCCCCACACAGATGCCCCAAATCCATTAACGAGAGGGGCAAAACCAAATTAAATTAGAACCATGAAGGGAAGTTTTTAAACCAGTGATTTTCAACCAATGTGCCATCAGAGGATCTTAGCTGTGCTGCGAAAAGTTTTAAAGATCATTATTTTGGAAAGAAGTTCAAAGCACAAATAAGTACGTTCTTTTTTTACATTTTTATTTTTGATTGACATAATTTAAGTGTGCCATGGAAGTTTAACCATAGGTTTGAGTATGCCACAAGATTAAAAAGATTGAAAACCACTGTTTTAAATCAAGAGGAGCAGTCACCAGTTAAATGGGGGAAACCCTGTCTGCCCTAATAGATCATTTTATTTTAATTTCTGTTCGTTCTATGGTCAGCTATATAATCAATATGTCATATTTTTACTATAAACTCTAGTCCTAACACAATAACACATTTGGGAAAAAAGTGTGATTTGAAAAATGGTGATTGAAAAAGCCATGTAGTATAATTCTAGGGTGAATAGTAGTCATTTAAATTTTGTATATACATACATCACACACATACATACATATTCTTGTCCGGAATATCTTTTTCCATCCCAGAACTGCAATGAAAATATTCATTTTGCTTATATTAATAAAATGTTGCTTTCTATAGCTATTTCTTGCCCTAGATGAATATATAAAGTAATACTTACAATTCTAGCTGCCTATAATGATACTAAGCTTGATTCTTTCCTATATGTGAGGGCATAAAAATGCAGTGCTGTAGATTTTAAAGGCACAAGGACATATAAGACATACAAAATCAGCACAAAATCTAACACAGGGTCTGCCTGCCTTGTAGAAGAAACAGCCAAGGGGTGTGGGTTGTGGAGTTGTCGGAAAGGTCTTACTTCATCACTAGGAGATGACAAGTGCTATGGAGGAAAACACAGTAGCTGGGGAGGGGGATAAGGAAACTGCAGTTAAGTAGAATAGTCAGATAAGGCATCTGTGAGAATGTGAGGTTGAGTAGTATCAGAAGGATGGAAGGCAGCAAGCTGTGAAAATCTAGAGAAAGAGCTTTCCAGGCAGAAGGAATAAAGGCCAAGCCCTGAGCCTGGGAGTATATCCCAGCATGTTCCCAGGTCAGCAAGAAGGCCAGTGTGCCTGGGAGAGAGAGCGTGCGTAATGGGGAGAGGTGTAGGACATTAAGTCAGAAAGATACCAAGAAACCAGAAAATACAGGACACTCCAGACAACTCAAAAGTCTCCAGGTTTCACCCTGAATAAGATGAGCCATTGGAAATTGTTAAGCAAAGAAATGACATGGTTTGACTTAGCTTGTTAAAATATGACTCGGGCGAATGTAAAGAGGGGGACAGAGGCAGAGTAAGGAAACCACGGACCCAGCTGTTGAAATAAACCAAGTGAGATAATGATGGTTTGGACTTGCAGTGGC
This sequence comes from Perodicticus potto, assembly GCA_963574655.1. NCBI lineage: Eukaryota > Metazoa > Chordata > Mammalia > Primates > Lorisidae > Perodicticus > Perodicticus potto. The sequence goes on from CAUYRH010103937.1 coordinate 13,068, forward strand.
CACAGGGAAAGTGGTAAAAATGTGGTCATATTTTTAAATATGCTTTAAGATAGACCCTGAAGTTTTTGTTGAGAGATTGGGTATGAGCTATGAGAGAAATAGAATAGTAAAGGACAACACTAAGATATTTTTTAGCAATAGAAGGGTAGGATTATTGGTAATAGAGGTGGAGAAGACCTCAGGAGAAGCCAAGTTTGGAGGAAAAAATCAGTTTGGTTTTAAAGATATTTAGATTGAGATGGCTATTGAATATTAAAGTGAGAATGTCAAGTAAGTGATAAACTATTCAGGTTCAAGATCAACAGGGAGGTCCTGACTAAGGCTACAAATTATGAAGTCATTCACATATAAATGGTATCTAATGCCTGTAACTGCTTAAGATGACCTACATTAGGTAAAGAAAGTGAAGAGTTTCCTATGTTTAGGGATCAGGGAAGTGAGGGGGGAACTAGGAAAGAAAACTGAGTAGAGGCTTGGTGCCTGTGGCTCAACGGGCTAAGGTGCCAGCCACGTACACCTGAGCTGGTGGGTTCAAATCCAGCCCGGACCCGCCAAACAACAATGACGGCTGCAACCAAAAAATGGCCGGGCATTGTGGCAGGCACCTGTAGTCCCAGGTACTTGGGAGGCAGAGGCAGGAGACTCGCTTGAGCCCAGGAATTGGATGTTGCTGTGAGCTGTGATGCCACAGCACTCTATCCAGGGTGACAGCTTGAGGCTCTGTCTCAAAAAAAAAAGAAAAGAAAACTGAGAAGAAGCCCTACTTGAGACAGGAGGAAAACTAGATGAATGCGGTGGCCTGGAATCTAACCTAGAAATGTTTGCCAGAGGAGGAAGACAGGGTTGGCTGGTCAAGGTCAGGTAAGGTGAAGACTGAGAAAACCTGCTGGATTTGGCAGTGCAGAGGTCACTGAGGACCATCGTCCAGAGCAGGGCAGAGTTACAGCAGTAGTTACAACCTCATCAGGTTTTAAGTATAGAGTATAAATGTCTTAACACAGTAATTTAGGAAATGAAGTGGGGGATATATTAACCAGTATGATGTAAGCATTCCAAATTGTCTATGAAATCAGCACATTGTGCCCCATAAATGCATTGATGTATACATGATCTACCTCTTTATAATTTAATAAAATAAAAAGAGAATATGATGGAGCTGGGGACTTTGCACTCCCTGTAATGAAGTAGGTAATTCAGTCACCTGACTAGATTAATTTTAAAAAAACAAGTTAAAACATAAAATAGCTGACAAACACTAAAGAACTTGCAAGCCAAGACTTTGAAGAAGGCAGCAGAGTCATGCGCCCAGCACTTGGAGCTACTTGTGCCCTAGGTATGTTGAAAAGCTGAGTGATACTTCCGGTGACTTCATGGCAAAAATAGATCCACCTTTCCTAGTCCATTTTTTTCAGAATGTTGAACATTTTATAAAATTTGTAGAAATTACTGGGGTATGATGTGGGCTACCAGTTTTATCCAGTGGGGTAAAACCACGCTTTCTCTTCTAAGAAATGCTTTCCTAAGATCAGTGAATGAGAACTGATGGAAACAGAAGATAACAGAAAAAGACTCAAAAGAGAGAATAGGAGAAGCAGAATTTAAATCTGCAGGTATATTAAATAAGACTTACATAGGGCTCGGCGCCTGTGGCTCAAGCGGCTAAGGCACCAGCCACATACACCTGAGCTGGTGGGTTCGAATCCAGCCTGAGCCCGCCAAACAACAATGACGGCTGCAACCAAAAAATGGCTGGGCATTGTGGCGGGTGCCTGTAGTCCCAGCTACTTGGGATGCGGAGGCAGGAGACTCGCTTGAGCTCAGGAATTGGAGGTTGCTGTGAGCTGGAATGCTACAGCACTCTACCCAGGGTGACAGCTTGAGGCTCTGTCTCAAAAAAAAAAAGACTTACATAGGAACACAGTTTATTTACTATAAGAGAGAAAGCAGAATACAACTGTGCAAGTCCAGACAGGTGGGTAGATATTACAGTGGGGGCTTATGTAAACTCTCTTCAATAGTTTCAGTTGTCTTGGTGAAATTGGAAGGTTATTAGTCAAGAATAAGAATGAAGGCTCAGCACCTGTGGTTCAACGGGCTAAGGCGCCAGCCACGTACACCTGAGCTGGCAAGTTCGAATCCATCCTGGACCTGCCAAACAACAATGACGGCTGCAACCAAAAAATGGCCGGGCGTTGTGGCAGGCGCCTGTAGTCCCAGCTACTTGGGAGGCAGAGGCAGGAGACTCGCTTGAGCCCAGGAATTGGAGGTTGCTGTGAGCTGTGATGC
>CAUYRH010103938.1:0-13017 GCA_963574655.1 Perodicticus potto
TTAGCTCTACGATGTGGGTTCTGGGAGGGTGTTCCAGCTCTACTATGTGGGTTCTGGGAAGGCGTTCCAGCTCTACTATGTGGGTCCTGGGAAGATGTTTTAGCTCTACTATGTGGGTTCTGGGAGGGCAGTCCAGCTCTACTATGTGGGTTCTAGGAAGGCATTCCAGCTCTACTATGTGGGTTCTGGGAAGGCATTCCAGCTCTACTATGTGGGTTCTGGAAAGGCGTTCCAGCTCTACTATGTGGGTTCTGGGAAAGCGTTCCAGCTCTACTATGTGGGTTCTCGGAAGATGTTTTATCTCTACTACGTGGGTTTTGGTAGGGTGTTCCAGCTCTACTATGTGGGTTCTGGGAAGGCATTCCAGCTCTACTATTTCGGTTCTGGGAAGGTGTTCTAGGTCTACTATGTGGGTTCTGGGAAGGCACCGCAGCTCTACTATTGGGTTCTGAGCCTTACTGATTGTTTGTCTTTTTCCGAGACTTGATCTTCTGTCAAGGAGAATAATTAAGAAATGAATCAGTCAATTATTTCTGTCACAACCACAATGCTAGATCATAGTAGTTAATACATATTAGTTAAAAATGTATTTTAAAAATATACATTAACACACACATATCTATATATATGCATGTTCTTTCATTAAGTTAAAGTATTTTGGAAAAAAAGGGCTATAACATAGGGGAACAAAACTCCCTGAACAGATTTGTTAGTACATAATATCTTACATTAAAACCTTTGTTCTGTAAAAAGTTTCATCATATGATTTATTTTAAAAGCATAATACCATCTGGAGACTTAAAACTTATAAAAAGATTTCTTCATTAAGGATAAAGTAAAAATTAAAATTGCAGGATATCTAGCAAATATCATTTATTAAAGCATTGCTTATCAGGACTCTGGAATACAGCTAGCACTGCATCAAAAGGAAAATACACAACCTTAAATGTTTTCACAGAGGAAGACAAAATGAGAGCAAATGAATTAAGCATCAATTTTTAAAAAGCAGACAAAGAACAAGAAATAAACCTAAGGAAAATGAAGACAAAAATTTTAAAAAAATCAAAACTTAATGAAATGTAAACAGAAAAACCATAAAGATAAACAATAAATTCAAGGGCTGTTCTTTGTAAAACTAATTTTTTTTCTTAAAAAAAATAATTACACAAAATAAGAAGTGAGAATAGGGAAATGACTAAAGATACAGAGGAAATGAAAATAATTGACTCTTGTTCAAGTCCGCTGAGGTTAAGGGAAATAATTTTTAGAAAAAGGTAAATTGGTAAAACTCTGAGAAGAGAAAGGCCATTTACTACACTCAGAGATCAATGACTATACAAAGATAGTTAAAAAGTTGTTAAAAGCACAGATGCTTCCCTAACGAAAGCATCCTTTTATGAGTACAAGCAGACACCATTATAAACACAGAGAAATAGTGGGGTTGGGAAATTGGAAAGGAGGAGGTAAAATTGTTCATGGATAATGATGGCATATGTCAAAATCCAAGAAAATCACCTGAAAAATGCCCTCTGACCATAAGGGACTTTGATCTGTATACAAAACTCAGATCCGAAAGCAGAATGGGAAGAACACATCTATAATAACCACCAAAAAATACTTTAAAAAGAGAATAAACTTGACAAGAAATGTGCCAGAGATTTGTGAAGAAAGTTCTAACACATGACTGAAGACTATGAAATAAGGGTTGACTAAAGGGACAGGCATCTCCTGTTCTTGGGAGAGTACACTGAGTCTTACAGCATTTCACTTATCCCCAAATTAATCTCTGTAATGCAAGTCAATAAAAAATAACAACAGGAGCTGCCTTTTTTTTTTTAAAGTCTCTTTGCCATGGCTCACAACTTTATGATTTAAAACAGCTTACTGAGGAGTCCTGAGTAGCTCATAGTGTTATCATTTAGCTATTTGTCCTCTGTGTTTTTCTGCTATTCAATCCTGAGAAATGTAAGTATCATTTCTCAAAGACTGCAACAGAATGGGTGTTGGGGGAAAGTGGCATTCTGCTGTATACAGAGATCGTGGAGTCTCAAGAGCTTCCAGCAGCAATAACTTTGTCCACGTGGAGAGAATTAGCCAGGCTTCCTCGACCTTTAAGATGCACTTAGACTCTGATAGGTAAATTGGGGGCTCTTTACATTTGGGGTTTGGGGGTTGGAAAGGGTGTTCATAATTTGGTGGCAAAATTCAGGTACCGAATTTGGGAATTTTCTGGTTTTGAGAGCTCCCAGGGAGGGGTACACAGCAAAGGAGAGAGTTTACAGAACATGATCTATGACTGAATTTATTTAGTCAGCACATTTTTTCACTGAAAATATTATCTTTGATGTCACCTGTTTACATCTTGAAAAATTTGCCATCTTAAACATGGAAATGCTAATGCATAGTTTCTGAGAAAAACCTTCCTTGTCTTTTGGTTTAAATTTACAGTTTTTTGGTTTAATTGACAGTATCAAGAGCTTTTTAAACCTTAAGCCTGCCTGAGTCCTACTGGAAGCAAGCAATGGAAAGTTTCCAGTGACAAAGGTCACCTAGCCCTGATGCTTACATGTAGTTGCCACTGAACATTATTTCCATGAGGTCTGAGATATATAATTAGCAGAGGATCAGCAAATAAGAGTTTAAAGAATGTGATTATAGAAGCAGACAAGTCATTTCAGGCAAGTTTGCAAAATCCAGTGCATGTGGGTGTTTAGGAACGGAGTTCAAGATGACCAGTGATAAACTGGACCACATCCCTGATTCCAGCTGCCTTCATACCCTCTTCAGAAACTCACAGCAAAGCTTAAGGCCTCATGTGCATTTATTTAGAAGTAAGTTCTATCCTGAGTGACTTATATACTTGTCTCTTAACTCTCACAGCAACCCTATGAGGGTTGCAAAACCCATAACTGTTTTGCAAGATAGAAATATTGGTAGCAGTGGCTTATGATAATCAAGATATCATATTATTATTATATATTACATAAAATTATGACACCCAAATATTATTTTTTCAAGTTGCAGTAAGTTTAGGGAATATTGCTTGGACTAAGAAGTAGATGCTTACATTTGTGTATCGGTCTGCTGAATGTTTTCAACTTTTTTTGCTTTAAAGTAGGCTATTAATAAGGGTTTTCAAACTGGGCTACAGAAGAAGAGATCTCATACATAACCTTGGAACACATCAGGGATACCATGGAAACAGCATGGTGGTGGGAGGTTGAGAATCAGAGACAGACTTTGAAGACAGGAAGGTCGCTTCACCTTCCTATGACTTCGTTTGTTCTCTCTATATGTGTGGTTGGATTAAACTGTAAGTTTCCAAACTTTTTGGCACCATGATCCCCAAATAAGATATGAATAAAAAATAAATGCTATGGTTAAAGAAAATGAGGGAGAAAAGGACAGAGAAGGCCCAGCCTTTTTCTACTTCGCTTCCCCCTTCCCTTATGAAAGAAATGAGGGCTGGGTGCAACATTTGCACAGCCTAGTATAAAATAAAAATTTATGGCCCTTTGTTAACACAAACAGCAAAAATACATTAAATATATTAAGACATAAAGTTTTTTAATTTTGTGTAGTACAACATATAATAATAACTAGTAATACATCTTCATAAAATTTTTTTCTGGTTCATTTTTTTGCAAATTCACTTACAGGTTTATATTTTTAGCAATGTTTATATTTTTAGCAACTTAATTTTCAATCTATAATTTAAAACACCATTAATTACTCATAGCAAATGCAAGATCACAAATGCTTCCTATAATTTTAGTTTTAAGATCTTTTTGCTAATGCAACTGTTATTGGAGCTATTAAGAGTATTTTATAAGCTGTGATGATATTGGAATACATTTCCAATAAATTATATCAAAATATATGAATTTTAGTTCATCTTGAGCTGACTACTCTTATATTCTCTAGGAAAAGATTTAACTCTTCATACAAGTCAATTTTGTGTAAGTCTGAATTTAATATTAAAAGCAAATTTATACAATGGCATTTCAATATTTTCTCTGACATTTTCCATAACTTGTAGAGGTTGTACAAGAAACTTCCTAATTTGAATATATTTCAAAACATCTGTTAAGCATTCTATTGCTGTATCTTCAATTACAGGAACAAATTAATTTTAAAATTGTTTGCCTCATTAATATTTAGTTTATCCAAAGCTTTATGTGATAATAGTGTTATTTTCCATCAAACACAATAATCTTGAAATTTAATTTCTATTTCTAAGCCTGTGGATATATTTGTCTTGCAAGGTTGAGCAGATTTCATAATGTATTGCTGAAATTTATTACCTATGTACCAGCAGTTCCTGTCCTGGCATCCCTGCCGCCACTGCTGCTGCTGTTGCTGCCATTACTATACCATTCTGTGCCCGGGTCCCAGCCTGGCTTCATTTTCTTCCATCTTCTCATCTCTGGACTATCCCAGGCACTGGTGTTTATGCACTGCTTTGTGTATGCTGTTTTCTGGGCCTGGAGAGTGTGCCTACACATGTGTAAGTTGCTGCTGGACCACTGAAACACAAAACTTATTGCATATTAGGATATTGCCTCTATTCTTATATATATTCCATTGTCTTAATAACCTTAACTTGCAAAACACAAGTTCAGAGCTAATATTTAATTTAAAAACACTGACAACAGAGCTTCACAACATGCATGGGACCCTTCCCAACATGGAGCCGTAAACTACTATACAGGTTGCATGCCCATGAATCTGGCCCTCTAGGGAAGGACCTCCAGGGCTCTGTGTGTGCACACGACTTACTATTGAACTCATCAGTTCTCTCTTCTCTTCATCTTCCAGCGTTATGAAAGTTCTGTTTGGACGCATTTACTGAGAAATTAATATTAATGATGAATAGGTGAGGAACAACAAGACCGAGAATGAATGATCAAAAATAGAAAGAATCAGAAGACTCTGATGTCATGGAAGCCCAGAGAAGAGACAAGTTCAAGGAGAATATGACCAGTGGAGACAGGCAATGCCAAGAGGTCAAGTAAAAGGATGGAAACTTTTCTATTGACTTTAGCAATGCAGAAGTCACAGGATCTTAGGTCTTAGTGATCTTAGAAAAAAAGTTATTTCCATGGAGAAATGCAGGCTGACACCAATCAAGAGTAGGTTGAGAAACAAGTGAGAGCTGAGAAATGGACTCCTGCAGCCTCTCTTTGTCCTGGCCTGAGGATCAGTGATAATGGCCCCACTAAGAGGATCCTCGGAATGATCATGGGAATGTGTACCAGGGACGGCTGGTTCTTCATAAATGTTGTTTCTCCTTCTTCTTCATCCCTGCTTATCATGGCTTAATAGGCTTAGCTCTTACATTTAGGTGTTGCATTTTGAATTAAGTTTTATACACAATATGTGATAGAAGTCCACTTTCGTTCTTTTGCATGAGGATATCCAGCTATCCTAGCATCATTCATTGAAATGACTATTCTTGTCTAATCGTATTGCCTTGATATCCCAGTGAAAATCAATTGAACCTAAATGTATGAACTTATCTCTGGAATCTCAATTTTATCTTATTGATTATATATGTCTGTGCCTTTACCACACATTCTTGATTACGGTAGCCTTTGCAGTGAGTTTTGAAACCAGAAAGTGTGAGTTCTCTAGCTTTGTTTTTTTCCCTCAAGATTGTTTTAGAATGTCAGTATCCCTTGCAAGTTTATATACATTTTGAATTCAATGTTCCATTTATGTCAAAAAGGCCACTGATTTTCTTTTAGATTAATGTAAGGGTACTTATGATTGGGTTACATTGTTTGCATTTGCTAGGTAGAGTTCAAGTTGTAGTTAAGCCTTTCAACCAGCAGGTGTGCCATATACCCCTACTTTGACCCTGCTAGGTGAGAGCTTACTAAACCCTTTTCCTCTCCCCTTCTCCCTGCTCCTTACTCCTTCTGCCTTCATGAATTTAATTGTGTTTTTCTCTCTTGTGAACCTGTAATTGTTCATCTAATAGTTTCATATTAGTATTGAGTGCATTGGATACTTGCTTTTCCATTCTTGTGATACTTTACTTAGGAGGATATTTTCTAAATCCATCTAGGTAAATACAAAAAGATGGAAAATTACCATCTTTTTAATGGTTGAATAATCTTCCATGGTGTACATATACCATAGTTTGTCCACTTGTGAGTTGATGGGCCCTTGGGTTGTTTCTACCACTTGGCAATTGTGAACTGAGCTGCAATAAACATTCTAGTGCAAATGTCTTTATGGTAAAATGAGTTTTCCCTTCTGGATAGATATATTGTAAAGGGATTACAGGATGTAATGGAAGGTCTACTTTTAGCTCTTTGAGGATTCTCCATACTTCTTGCCAAAAAAGGCTGTCTTAGTTTGCAATCCTACCAACAGTGTGTAAGTGTTCCACAACCATGCCAGCATCTGCAGCTTTTGGACTTTGTGATGTGGGCCATTCTTCCCAAGATTAGATGATATCTCAAGATATTTGCATGTTACAAATCTGACAAAGAATTAATAACCAGAACCTACAGAGAACTCAAACAAGAAAGGACCAAACAATACCATTTATCATTGGGTACCAGACATGAACAGAACCTTCTCCCAAGAAGACAGACGAATGGCCAACAAACACGTGACAAAATGCTCACCATTCCTAATCATCAATCATCTTGTTAATATTTTGATAGACATGTGTTGAATTTGTAGATGGGTTTTTTTTTTTTTTGAGACTGAGCCTCAAGCTATCACCCTGGATAGAGTGCCATGGCATCACAGCTCACAGCAACCTCCAATTCCTGGGCTCAAGCGAGTCTCTTGCCTCTGCCTCCCAAGTAGCTGGGACTAGAGGTGCCCGCCACAACGCCCGGCCATTTTTTGGTTGCAGCCGTCATTGTTGTTTGGCGAGTCCAGGCTGGATTCGAACCCGCCAGCTCAGGTGTACGTGGTTGGCGCCTTAGCCCGTTGAGCCACAGGCGCCGAGCCTGTAGATGGGTTTTAATAGTATTTCTCTCTTAAGTGTTCTAATCCATGAACACTGAATGTCTTTTTATTTATTTACTCATCTTTAATCTCCTTCAGGAATGTTTTTTCTTCAGAGTACAGGTTTTAACACTTTTGCTTTAATTTATTCCTCAATATTTCATTTCTTTGTTATAAATGTCATTATTTTCTTCTTTTAATTTTCATTGCTAGTATGTAGAAATAAAATTGAATTTGTGTCTTGATCTTATATATGCAATTTTGCTAAATTTGATTTTAGCCTCAACAGTTTTTTAGAGGATTCTTTAGGATTTTGTATATATGAGATCTTGTCAAATGCAAATAGAGGTTATTGTATTTCTTCCTTTCCAATGTGGATGCCCTTTTGATTTTCTTGCCTAATTCTCCTGGCTAGAACCCTCTCCTGAGTAGAAGTAGTGAAGTAATCATCCTTGTCTTGTTCATGATATTAGGAGGGAAGCTTTCGGTGTTTCATGGCTGTGTGATGTTCCTTGTGGGTTTTTTATAGATTCCCCTTTGTAAAGATTGAGGAAATTCCTGTCTCTTCCTAATTTGTTGAGTGTTTTCATATTGAAAGTATTTTGGATTTTGTCAACTGCTTTTTTTCTGCATCTTCTGAGAATGATCATATTTTTTTTTATTCTATTAACATGGCATATTGTATTACCTGGTCCTTGAATGCTGTGCCAACTTTATATTCTTGGGATAAACACCAAGAATTTGATCATAGTGGATAACTTTTTTATATGTCACTAGATTTGGTTTATTAGTATATTGTTGAGGATTTTTATATCTTTATTTATAAGAGATTGTTCTATTTTCCTTTCTTATAACATATTTGGTTTTGTTATCAAGATTAATAGTGGCCTTTTTTTTTTTTTGGGAAGTGCTCCCACCTCTTCTAATTGTGGGAAGCGTTTATGAAGTATTGAGTTAACTCTTTTTAAAATGTATGATAGGATTTATTAGTGAAATCTCTGTCCCTAGGCTTTTTTATGTAAAAGATTTTAAAATTATGACTTTAATATTTTCACTTGTTATAGGTCTGTCCAGATTTTCTATTTACTTTTAAGTCAGTTGTGGAAGTTTACATCTTCATGAGAATTTGTCCATTTCATCTAGGCTATTTAATCTGTTAGCATGGAATTATTCATAGTATTCTCTTCTAATCCTTTATATTTCTGTAAATTAGGCCTCTTCTTACATTCCTGATTTTAGTAATTTGAGTCTTCTCTCTCTTTTTTTTCTTGGGTAGTCTAGCTAAAGGTCAATTTTGTTTATCTTTCTGAAGAATCAACTTTTATTTCCTTGATCTTATCAAATTGTTTTTCTATGTTTTGATAAACTCTGTAATCTTTGTTGTTGTCTACCTTCTTCTAACTGTATGTTTAGTTTGCTCCTTTTCTAGTGTTTCATGGTGGAAATTTAGGTTAATGATTTGTGATATTTCTTCTTCTTTAACATAGGTCTTTCCAGCTATAAATTTCCTTGTAAGCATTGCTTGTGCTGTGTCATGGAAATTTTTGTATGTTGTGTTTTCACTTTTTGATTTCTCTTGTTAGTTCTTTGGTTCTTTGGTTATTAAGGTGTATTGCTGTTTAATTGTCTTGTGTTTGTGAATTTTCCAAATTTTCTTCTGAAGAATGTAAATTCTGTTACTGTTTGGTACACAAAGATGTCTGTTAAGTATAGTTGGTTTATAGTGTTCAAGTTTCCTGTTGCTGATATACTGTCTAATTGTCCTATCCATTATTAATAGTGAGACATTATTTCATCTATTATTGTTGAGTTGTCTAGTTTTGGCTTGAATTCTGTCAATTTTGCTTCACGTGTTCTGGGGTTTTGTTGTTAAGTGCATATATGTTTATAAATGTTCCTTTTATTATTATAAAATGTACTTTTTCCCTAATAAAAATTTTTGTCTTAAAAATCTATTTCATCTGACATTAGTACAGCTACACCAGCTCTATATGGGTTATGATTTACATGACATACCTTTTCCTATTCTTTTTATTTTAACCTATTTGTAGTTTTGAACCTAAACTGTCTCTTAGAGACAGTGTGTATTTAGGTTACTTTTTAAATCCAGTCTGCCATCTCTGTGTTTATATTTGAAATGGTTAGTCCTTTTAAATTTATTATAATTACTTACAAAGTAGAATTTGTATACATTTGTATGCTTCTTTTGGTTCTATTTCTCTCTTACTTTCTATTTTTTATGTGAATTGCTATTTTCAGTGTATTGTTTTAATTCTATTGTAATTTCTTTTGCTATATGCTGGAGTTATTTTCTTAGCAGTTGACCTGGAGATTAGAATGAACAACTTAAATTATAACCACCTAGTTTAGATTGAGACCAACCTAATTGCAATAGTATTTGACAACTTTGTTTCTATAGAGCTTTGTTCCCTACCCCCTTTTGTTGTTGTTATTCTCATATAAATTGTATCATCATATATTGTATGCCACTAACATAGTTGTATAATTATTGCAGTTGTCTTTTAAATTAGTTAGGAGAAAAAATAAATTACAAACCAAAAATAACTTTACATTGTCTTTTTTATTTGTTTGTGTAGTCATTTGTAGAGGTACTCTTCATTTTTCATATAGATTTGAGTTACTGCATGGTGTCACTTAGTTCATTTGGAAAAGACTCTTAATATTTCTTGTAAGGTAGATTTGCTAGCAACAAATTACCTGTTTTTATCTTGGAATGTCATAATTTTTTCTTCAGTTTTGTAATAAATTTTTCTTGTTATACAATTCTTAGTTGACAATTCTTAGTTTCCTTACATATCATTCCACTGCCATCTGGGTTTTGTGGCTTCTGCTGAGCTATCAGCTGCTAATCTAATTGAAGATCTCTGGCATGCAATGAGTCATTTTTTTCTTGCTGATTTCAATGTTCACTGTTTTTGAGTTTTTGCAGTTTGACTATGATTTGTCTAGTTATGAATTTCTTTGAGTTAAATGAGCTTCTTGAATATATGCATTCATGTTTTTCACAAATTTGGGATTTTGTGGCCATTTATATTTTCTTTTTTTAAAAATCGTATCTGTATACATTAATGCATTTATGGGGTACAATGTGCTGGTTTTATATATAATTTGGAACACTTACATCAAACTGGTTAACATAGCCTTCACCTCACTTACTTAATTATTGTGTTAAGACATTTATACTCTACACATAATAGATTTGACATGTACCCTTGCAATATGCAACATAGGTGTGGTCCCCCCATTTACCCTCCCTCTAAAAACCCTTACCCCTCCCATCCCTTCTTCCTCCTCTTCCCTCCTTTAACCTGGGCTATAGTTGTGTTTTATCTTTCATATAAAACTGTGGGTGATTATACACTGGTTTCATAATAGTACTGAGTACATTGGATACTTTGTCTTCCATTCTTGAGATACTTTACTAAGAAGAATATGTTCCAGCTCCATTCATGTAAACATAAAAAAGGTAAAGGATCCATCTTTTTTTAAGTCTGCATAATATTCCATTGTATACATATACCACAATTTGTTAATCCATTCATGGGTTGATGGGCACTTGGGCTTCTTCTATGACTTGGCAATTATGAATTGGGCTGTAATAAACATTCTGGTACAAATATCTTTGTTGTAAAGTAATTTTTGGTCTTCTGGATATATACCTAGTAGAGGAATTGCAGGATCAAATGGCAGGTCTACTTTTAGTTCTCTAAGTATTCTCCAAACTTCTTTCCCAAAGGAATATATTAGTTTGCATTCCCATTAGCAGTTCAGAAGTGTTCCCTTTTCTCCACATCCATGCCAATATCTGTAGTTTTGGGAGTTTGTGATGTGGGCTACTCTTACTGCAGTTAGATAACATCTCAAAGTGGTTTTGATTTGCATTTCCCTGCTGATTAAAGATGATGAGCACTTTTTCATGTGTCTGTAGACCATATGCCTGTCTTCTTCAGAGAGGCTTCTGTTCAAGTCTCTTGCCCACACTGAAATGGGATCATTTGTTCTTTTCTTATTAATAAGTTTAAGTTCTGTGTGAATTCTGGTTATCAAACTTTTATGAGAAACATAACCTACAAATATGTTCTCCCATTCTGAGAGCTGTCTGCTTGCTTTATTTACTGTGTTCTTGGCTGTGCAGAAGCTTTTTTGTTTGATCAGATCCCAGTAATGTATTTTTGGTATTGCTTCAATTGCCCAGAGGATCCTCCTCATAAAAAATTCTCCCAGGCCAATTTCTTTAAGTGTTTCCCCTGGACTCTCCAAGTATCTTTATAGTTTCATGTCTTAAATGCAAATCTTTTCTCCCTTTTAAGAGAGTCTGTCTTAGTTAATGGTGAAAGGTATGGGTCCAGTTTCAGTCTTCTACAAGTCTCCAGCCAATTCACCCAGCACCATTTGTTAAATAGAGAATCTCTTCCCCAGTTTATGTTTTTGATGGGCTTATCAAAGATCAAATGACAATAAGTGTCTGGGTTCATCTCTTGGTTCTCTATTCTGTTCCATACATCTACCTCTCTATTTTTGTGCCAGTATCATGCTGTTTTGATTGCTATAGATTTATAGTATAGTCTGAAGACTGGTGACATGATTCCTCCTGATTTGTTTTTATTTCTGAGTAATGTCTTGACTATTCAAGGTTTTGTGTGATTCTGTATAACAAGAAGTAGTATTTTTTCCAGATCTTTAAAGTATGACAGTAGTGCTTTAATGGGGATTGCATTAAATTTGTATATTGCTTTGGGTAGTATGGACACTTTAACAATGTTGATGCTTCCCAGCCATGAACATGGTATGTTTTTCCATTTATTAACATCTTCAGCTATTTCTTTTCTCATAGTGTCATAGTTCTTTTTTAGCGATCTTTCACATCCTTTGTTAGGTGAATTCCCAGATATTTCATCTTCTTTGGCACTACTGTAAAAGAAATAGAGTCCTTGACTGTTTTTTCAGCCTGACTATTGTTGGTATATATAAAAGGTACTGATTTATGGGTGTTGATTTTGTAAGCTGAGATGCTGCTGTATTCTTTGATCACTTCTAAGAGTTTTGTAGTTGAGTCCCTAGGGTTTTTCCAGGTATAAAAATCATATGATCTGAGAAGAGTGGAAGTTTGCTCTCCTCTAACCCTATTTGGATACCCTTCATTACCTTCTCTTTCCTGATTACGATGGCTAAAACTTCCATTACAATGTTAAAAAACAGTGCAGATAGTGGGCATTGTTACCTGATTCCTGATCTGAGTGGAGATGTTTTCAATTTTACTCCATTCAATATGATATTGGCTGTGGTTTTGCTGTACATGGCCTCTATCAGTTTAATAAATGTCCCTTCTATACCTATTTTCTTAAGTGTTCTGATCATGAAAGGATGCTGGATATTATCAAAACTTTTTTTGCATCAATCGAGAGAATAGTATGGTCTTTGTTTCTATTTTGTTTATGTGATGTATTATATTTATAGATTTAAGTATATTGAACCATCCTTGAGATCCTGGCATAAAACCCACTTGGTCATGGTGTATAATTTGCTTGATGTGTTGCTGGATTCTGTTTGCTAGGATCTTATTGAATATTTTTACCTCTATATTCATTAAAAATATTGGTCTATAATTTTCTTTCCTTGTTGGGTCTTTTCCTGGTTTGGGGATCAGGGTGTATTTGCTTCATAGAATGTGTTGGGAAGAATTCCTTCTTTATCTATGTTTTGGAAAAGGTTATATAATAGACATAGTAGTTCCTCTTTAAAGGTTTGGTAGAATTATGATGTGAAGCCATTTGATCCCAGACTTTTATTTTTTGGAATATTGCATATAGTTGATGCTATTTCAGTTCTTGATATGGATCTATTCAACATTTCCAATTCTTTCTGGCTGAGTCTAGGAAGGTGATGTACTTCTAAGTATTGGTCTATTTCCTTCAGATTTTCATATTTCTGAGAATAGCATTTTTTATAGTATTCATTAAAGATTTTTTTAATTTCTGAGGTGTCTGTTATTTTGTCCTTATCATTTCTGATTGATGATATTAGAGA
>CAUYRH010103945.1:0-26935 GCA_963574655.1 Perodicticus potto
ATCAAGTAGTTCATATCCATTACGGTCTGCTTTATGAATTGAGGAGCATTCTGGTAGGGTGCATAAATGTTTATTATTGAAATCTCTTCATGTGGGTGTTTCCCTTGACAAATATGTAGTGACCTTCCTTATCTTTCTTTATTTTTGTTGGTTTAAAGCCAATTGTATCTGCTTCTAAAATTGCAACCCCTGCTTTTTTCTGGTTTCCATTTGCCTGTAATATACAAGTCCATCCCTTCACCCTGAGTCTATTTTTATCCTTTAAGGTAAGGTGAGATTCTTGTATACAGTAGATATCCAGTCTGAGTTTATGTTTCCAGTCAGCCAGCCTGTGCCACTTTAGAGGACAATTTAAACTATTCACAGTAAATGAGAGACTTGATAAGCCTGGTTGTATTTTGGGTGTCATGATTTTTGGATGTCCAGTGGACATTTTTAATCCTTTCACCACTGTGGAAGTTGGGTTTGTTCAAAAATTTCTGGGTGAGTTTGCTTTGGAGGGAGAGCATTGCACTGGTCATTGTGGAGGATGGGTCTGAGAATATCCTGGAGAGCTGGTTTAGTTATGGCAAATTTCTTCAACATGTCTATGTCATCAAAGTATTTGATTTCTCCATCACAAATGAAACTCAGTTTAGCTGGATACAGGATCCTGGGCTGGAAGTTGTTTTGTTTCCGGAGACTGAAGGTCAATGACCATCTTCTTCTGGCTTAAACATTTCAATTGAGAGATCTGCAGTCATTCTGGTATTTCTCCCTTTGTAGATGATGCTTTTCTTATGTCTGACTGTTTGCAGAATTTTCTCCTTTGTCTTAACTTTGGCAAAGTTAATCACAATGTGTGTAGCAGATGCTGTATTTGGATTGAGTCTTGCTGGGGTTCTGAAACTGTCTGCTATCTGAAGTTCTGTATCTCTTGCAATGCTTAGGAAATTCTCCTCCAACATCTCTTGGAGTAGAGCATCTGTACCTTTAGGGCCATCTTCTCCTTCGGGAATTCCTATAAGACGAATGTTTGTTCTTTTGGAGTGATCCCACAACTCTCTCAGGGAATGATCAGTTTTTGCTCTCCATTTGTCTGCCTCTTTGAGTGTGTTGGGAATATGCAAAGCTTTGTCTTTGTTGAAAAGCTTTGTCTTCAGTTTCAGAGATCCTTTCTTATGCCTAGTCAACTCTATTACTGAGGAATTCTACTGTGTTTTGGAGCTCCTCAACTAACTTTTTCGTTTCCTTGAGCTCTGCTATCTCTTTTCTCATTATGTCCATACTTTGGTGACATGGGCTTTGAATTCATTAATTTCTTGAGACAACTTTAGAACTGCTCTTTGAAATTCAATTTCTATCTTTTCTTCCATTCTATTTATCTTATCTTATTTGTAATCCATATTCTGAATTTAATTTCTGACATTGCTGCCATTTGTTTATGTATAGCATCTTCATTTGTATCTCCTTTGTCATTTTTTGGGGGGGTGGTTGATCTACTCTAGTTATTCATGTTGCCAAGTTCTTCTGTTGGGTCCAAACCATGCTTATTTTCCACTGTTTGTCTCACTGGTAGGGTGAGATTGAATTGGGTTTCCCAGGTAGTAGAGATAGCACCTTACCAAAGTGCTAGGCTTTGTAATTGTGGCTTGTCTCCTACAACCTTACAAAGGCCTCTTTCAGAGTTTTATCCAGAGACTCTGAGGACCTACTTGGTGAGATAGCACAAACTAGTTCTGTTTGACATCAGCCAACCTCTACCCTATCCTAAGAAACCACAGTATTAGGTTTAAATCTCAACTGTGAAGAGATACAAACAGCTGTGGTGCCCAGCCCCCACCCTGTAGTTCTTTTCTGCTACAGAACCCGGGGTCAACTTCAGAATGTCCCCAAGTGGACAGCCCCAGACACGGGTTCCAACTAAATTGTCTTAGGCAGTGCAAACCTTGCCCAATAGAGAGGATTTCAAGGGTCTCCACCAGCACAGTTGTAACCAGAAATTCACACTCATGCCAGCCAGACTCAGTCCACACTGCTGTTCGCATCTCTGCTCACAGGCCCAGCTGGAGCCAGGGGCCATGCCCCCACCCACCAGTTTCAGTCCACATCCAAGTAGCTCCTGCTTGCCAGACCAGTTGGGGTCAGGGGACCACACCCCTGCCTACCAGTCTCAGTCCACTAACTGGCAAGCCTCTATTCACAGGCTCTGTTGGAGTCAGGGCACTGGCCCCACCCTCCAGTTTCAGTCCACACACAACTAGCCTCTGTTTGCCAGACCAGTTGGAGTCAGGGGACCATGCCCCTGACTGCTAGTCTCAGTCCACTGCCTGGCAAGCCTATGTTTGCAGGCTCTGTTAGAGTCAGGGTACCTGGCCCCACCCTTCAGTCTCAGTCCACACACAGCTAGCCTCTGCTTACCAGACCAGTTGGAGTCAGGGGACCACGCCCCTGCCTGTCAGTCTTAGTCCACTGCCTGGCAAGCCTTTGTTCACAGGCTATGTTAGACTCAGCCCACAGGTTTCAGGCCTCACCTGGTAAGTCTCTGCTCACTAGCCCTGCTGGACAGGGGACCATGCCCGAGGCCTCAGGTCTTGGTTCACACCCATTAAGCCATTGCTCTAAGTTCTGTTCGAATCAGGGGATCACACCCTTGCTCTCAGGTTGCAGTCCATGCCTATTAAGCCTCTGCTTGCAGGCCCAGCAGGGGCTGGGGTTCAGCCCTGTCTGCTGAACTCAGTCCACATGGGGCAACCACTCTCCTGCTGTGGGTGCTGTCAGAGCTGGGGGCTCTGCACCCTCTCCCACCAGACACAGCCCAAACAGAGGGTCAACACTACCACTGGCCGGGCATAGTCATAACCAGGGGACTGCTCCTCCTCCCACCTCTTCCCACACCCTCTTCCTTCCCTGTTAGTCACAGGTTCCGTCCCGATGGTTGGCGGTCCACACAATGCTCAGTTCTCTCAGAACAAGACCAAATACTCTGTGCTCTGCAGGGGGCAGAAATTCAGACAAGGGGAAAAGGGTGAACTGGGAGTTTGGACTTGTGGGGGAAAATATCTGTTCAATTTTATGCCTGGTGAGGTTGTGTCTAGGTTCGTAAGTGGGACCTCCCTGGAGAAAGAGACCTGGAGTTTAGTGGCTCTCTCCAGCAAGGTAAAATGAGAGGTCTTTTGTTCTCTGCTTGTTCGCAGATAGCCTATGGCAGGCCCGCTCCTTTGGGGAAGGGTCTCCGATCCTCTAGTCAATAGGCTTTGTACCTGTAATTTGGGGGGTTTTTTGTTTGTTTTTTGCAGTTTTTGGCTGGGACTGGGTTTGAACCTGCCACCTCTGGCATATGGGGCCAGTGCCCTACTCACTGAGCCACAGGTGCCACCCTGTAATTTGACTGCTCTTCCTTGGAGTTACAGCTTGCTGAACTTCTTTCTTGGCTCAGCTCCCCATATTTGGCTTCATAGAGTCCAATTTCATCCAGTTTTTCTTCCTCCCCTCAGGGGCCTCTGCCGAGGGTCGGCCATCTTCCCAGAATTCCCCCCTCAGGCCTTTTGCTAAACTCTCTTTTCATTTACAATTAGTGCCCCATGGTTCAGTGTTAGATTATCTCCAAAGATAGGTACTTTGATAATCATCAGTGCTTTTCACCAAGTATTTCTGGTTCTTACCCATTCTGAGCATGTGGTGGGATTTTATCTCACTGCCCACTTGGAGTGAGGTGTGGCCTTGGGATTTACTCTGGCTGATGCAATGTGAGTGAAATTAACATGTGTAATTTCTGAGTGGAAGTGGTACATGTAAAAGACCATGGGCTAGCTGCCACATTTCTCTTTCTCTTTGACACTATGATCAGCAATTAAAGATGCTCTGTCAGCTCAGGTTGCTGGGTGACAGTGATGAGTAGAGCCCTCTCCTGGTCTGTGTTAGTAGTGGGACATGAACAAGAAATGAATGTTTGTGTAAGCCACTGAGGCTTTGCGGTCTTTTGTTATTGCAGCATAACAAAGCCCATCCCGACTGATTCAGGTTACTCCCTATCCTAAAGGTGCAGGAACTTCTAAGTGTATACTTTGAAATTAGTTGCTAGGAGGCCACAGAACCAACTTACTTACTTTTGTTGCAGATTGAATGCTTTTTGTGAGGCACTGACATTTTCTTTGGTACTAGAGTTACTGGTGGATGATGAGACTCTATGTCATAATGTATGAAATAATAAGATTATGCATCAACTTTTCTTTAATCTAAAAACAGGCTCTGAGGGAATCATTGTTCCTCAAGACACTGCTTCTTTTATTTCTAATAACTAATGTCAGGGATCTTAGTTAAAGGAAAAGTTTTGTCTAGGTCACTACTTTACAAATTTCCCAAAAGCTAATCATCAGCCTAGATTCCAGGGGAAGGAGTCAAAAGTATTTATATAGGTGGTTAGAAAATAAAAGCTATTGTCTAATGAGCTGTGATGGTTTTCCGGACTTGGGCACATTATTGGCTCCTGGTGCTCTTCCAGTACTTAACTCTCAGTTGGTCATCTGTCCCTGGATGCCAGACACTTTGGGTCAAGTCCACGGCCCAGGGAGCAGCCCTTACTGCTTCCTGTGGAGGGCTGCAGCTGTCTTCTTATTTGAAGAGAATAGAACTTGGTGGGAAATTGATAGGTGAATTGCTTAATTTCCTTTTTGGAAAGGCTGAGTAAGGTCTCTTCTTTGGGGAGAGTTATAGATCCCCTGGGTCTCAATTAATGCTCTTGGCTTTCTGACATGTTTCCTTATTGAGTCTTGTCCCAGGAGCTACTGGGCTGGTACTGAAGCTGTTACAACCATTGTTGCTCTAAAGGCACTGTAGCCAACAAGATGTCACAAGAAAATGTTGCCATGATGGGCATTCCAAATGCTGGGAAACTTTCTTCATTTGTCACTTCCTATGGCTTGGTCCTCTCCAACACCATTTGGACCTTCTCATACCCATTGTTGCTGCTTGACAGCTATGGTCAAGATTCCAGTCTCAGGCAGTGCCTGTGGCTCAAGGAGTAGGGTGCCGGCCCCATATACTGGGGGTGGCAGGTTCAAGCCCAGCCCTTGCCAAAAACTGCAAAAAACAAAAAGATTCCAGCCTCAGTAAGCCCAGATTACATGTACAACTTTTCTGGTTAGGCTTCCTGTTACCACTGGGAAGATTTCTCCATTCTCCAGGACCTCAAATGCACTGTACTAGACAGAACTCCTGTGCTTAAAAGTAAGAAATAACTAACTTAGGAAGGTGGGATGACCCAAGCCCAAGGACAGGAAAGTGGCTATATCTTAGGATTAAGTGGAATCCAGAAACTTCAAAGCCACCAAAAAAACTCTCTTCCTATTTCCCAGTCATCATGCTGCATCCTCCCATGCTTAGCAAGTCAGAGCCTCTGCTACCACATTGTGGGAAGCCCAGGGCACTTGGCACCTGAGCTCATCTCACGGCTGCAGCACAGGCAAGGGGTGAACCATGGAAACCAGCTGTCTGTGGAAACCATGTAGATGGAGGTGGGGTGATAGGAAAAACTTCCTAGAAGAATAAGGGTGCTTGATAAACAGCAGATATCTGTTGCCCAAAGCAGCAAAAAGAATCTTCCTGTAAAGTCAATGCTGTCCACACCTGCCCCATGTGGACCACCAGCTCTTACCCAACAGACTCTGCAGACTCTGAGACTCTGTGGATACCATTCACCATCTTAAAATATTCTTCCTGTTTTAGAAGTGATGCTCCTTTCCTTCTATAAAGCTCACCTCCTGCATAAATATTTTCAACCATGCCTGCCATCTCCAAGACACCACTCTATCTTTTGCATGTTGTAGAGTGGGGTAAGTAAATTAATTGTGTATCCAAAGATATGTGTCAGCTGTGACCTCGCCTTTCCTGGAGATTTGGTAAAAGTGATTGAAACCCCTAACTCTTATGAATTCCTCAGCCCTGGAAGCTTCTCCTGAAGCTGAGGGGGCAGTTTCCTCTCCCCAAATCTCTGTTCACCACCAAGCTGATCCCGCCTTCTCTGTGTTCTAACCAACCAAACTACACCAATAAATAACCATTTGTTCACTTGCACAAAGTATAGATGGGCCTAGTTGACTTCGCAAACGCTGTCCGTGTGGAGACAGGAAAACACAGCCTCCACACACACACACAAAACAACACTGTGAGAGGAGGCTCTGCCCCCCTTGCTGGGCGGGGTGCAGCCTCGTGCGAAGCTCTTCTGTTCCTCCTCCTTCCTGTACTTTTTCACTCATCTCTTTGCCGTCTTTGAAGCAAAACTTAGAGACAGCTCCTCTTTCAAGTCAACTTGCCACTGGCAGTGTGGAGCCCAAGCTGAGCCAGGAGGCTGGATCTGAGGCCCCTGGGGTGGGCAGGCCCGGTGCCACCCAGATGAGCTGCTCTCTGCTCAGGAGCTGATTCCTGGCCCAACACTCTGTGACCAGGGAGTGGGGCTGCCATGCTGTGTGAAACACTCCTGGCAGGGTCTGGACTCTGCGCTCCTAGAGCTCAGCCTTGAGGGTGACTCAGGAATAGCCTGCGGACCTGGGTATTACTTAGTTAGATGTAGGGTTTTCACCTTGACGGGTGGAATTTGAGCTCAGTACAAACCTTTGAGGAGGAACCACGTTGCCGCTGCTGGGAGAGGAAGCCCCGCTGAGCTGGGTGGGCTGGGGCAGGGGGCAGAGAGCTCTCTGAGGGACACACACAGAGACGTAGTGGACCAGCTTGGAACCAGCTTCCCAGAGGAGCTTCCAATGGGAGCCGGGAAGGCTGTGGACAGACAGGAGGAGGGTCAGGACCTAGGGGACAGGATGGGTCGGGAGGCTGAGCCAGGAGCGAAGGGACTGTCACAGAGAAAAGGCTTGACCTGGACTCCTGATGGCACAGCCCAGATGACCCCGCCTGAAACACCAAGTTGGCTGGAAGGGGTGGGAGCAGGCGGGAGCCCCGCCAGGGAAAGACCCAGCCCCTCGAAGAGTCTAGTGGCCGAGGCCTAGAGAGGGTGCTCCGCTAGAGGGCGCAGGAGGCGGCGCAGGCCGGGGCAGGCGGAGAGCAGCCCCAGGGAGCAGGGCCTCCCGCGCTCCGCGTGGCAGGCCAGCGCGGACTCTGCAGTGCTCGGCGCGGGCCTGGCGCCTAGGTGTCCAGGGCATTTGTGAGTAAACGCATCTGCGCTGAGTACAGGGGTGTGCGTGTGTGTGTTTACGGGCTCCAGAGCCCGTCTGTTGCTGAGTGCGTATTCCTCAGTGGAAATCTGAGGGGCAGGCTCGTGTTTTACTTTCCTTAGTCCAGTCCTGGCCAGCTCCTGCCTCCAGGGCACCTGTTACCGCTCAGAGGAGGAGCCGGGTTCTTGGAAGGGTGGAGAGAACACCTGGAAGGTGCTGAGATCCCTGCCAGGATAAGGAACCCTCCTCCTCAAACGCTGCCACGGAGGAGGTTGGGGGGTGCTGAGAGGGAAGAGTGGAGCCAGGGGAAGGAGAGTGGGTACCGCTGTGACCAGGCCAAGAGAAGGGACAGAGCCCCAACTGGGGACATTTTGGGGGGAAGGCTGGCCTAGCAGGTGGAATGACCGGCAGGGAGGGGCTCAGAGGATGGTCTACTGACAGCTTAGAGTGATCATGGGGGCTCTGCAGGAAATTATCACATGGCTCCCAGCCCTGGAACTAAAGACCTTTTTATGTAAATTTTTATTTAATTTCTTCTCTCCCCTACCTTCCCCTCCCCACACTTCCTCTGCCTTCCCCCCTCCGTCTCTCTTTCTTTCAGAGATTTATGACTTACGACTCTCCTGGTAGGAGAGCCTTCCTGGAGGAAACATTTCTCCTGGGGGCCTCCGACTCTGGCTGCATCCTCAGTGGCTCACTCATTTGGTCCATAATCGGGGTGTGGTTGATGAAGTGGGCAACACAGTCCTTGAGTCTGGATGAGCAGCCCCAGAAGCAATAAATGAAATTTTAAAACCCCACCTAATTAAATTCCAAAGTGGAATGTTTACATAGGTTTAAAAAAAAAATTTTGATTGCACATAAAAATCACTAGGGAATCTTTTAAAAATACATATTCTTGAGTTCTACGTCAGAATCGGAATCTCTGATTTTTAGCTTTAAAACATTTCAAAAAGCCAGTTGTGGAGGCATGCACCTGTGAGCCCAGCTACTGGAGAGGCTGCAGTGGGAGCATCACTTGAGCCCAGGAGTTGACATCTGCAGTGGGCTGTGATTATGCCACTGCACTCTTCCTGCATGACAGGAAGAGACCATTCCTCTAAAATGAACAAGAAAACCCCCATTTTTTTTTTTTTTTTTTTTTTTTGGAGACAGAGACTCAAGCTGTCACCCTGGATGGAGTGATGTGACATCACAGCTCACAGCAACCTCCAACTCTTGGGCTCAAGCGAGTCTCTTGCCTCCGCCTCCCAAGTAGCTGGGACCACAGGCGCCCGCCACAACGCCCGGCTATTTTTTGGTTGCAGCTGTCATTGTTGTTTGGCGGGCCCGGGCTGGATTTGAACCCACCAGCTCAGGTGTACGTGGCTGGCGCCTTAGCCCGTTGAGCCACAGGCGCCGAGCCAAAACCCAAATATTTTTAATGCTTCCGAGGAAATGATTACACAGCTTGCCCAGCTCTGCACTGTGAATTGGTGTTCCGAGAACACTATCGCGAATAAACCCCCTCTGTGAAGTTGAGGATGTGGTGATATCAGTAATATCTCACTGGCTACTTTGTCCTTTCGTCTAACTTGCTAATGAGGAAGGTGCCGGAGGAAGGAGGCTAGTCCTGCACACCAGACAGGACCCAGAGACCTATTTACTTATTTTTGCAGACTCTGAAAGTCAAGCCCCACAAACTGCATTTCTGCTCTCAGTGCCGGGAAGTGGTGACAGAGACCTGCTGTTATTTAATTTGGTGCTAGTGGCTGCTATGAAGCTGCAGCCTCCATACTCACCTGCTAAAGTTCCTTCTGTTTTTCCCCAATTCATCTATCTGGGGGTAACAACATTAAAGACCTGCTTCAAAGCTGTGATGAATTCTTAAAAGTTACTTGGGAAAATAATTCAGTAATCATAACATGGTTCTACTTCAAGCCCTGTATTCCCTAAGCGTGCTTTATTCCCCCCGATTATTTTCAAATCATCTGTCATTGCTTTGGTGCAGGCTTTTATCAAAGCATCCTCATAACTGACACTTCATTTGGGGCCCAGTTGACTTTTTTGTATGTTTAGTCAGACATCAGATCGTACCACCATGGTGATTCAATTAAAACAACTCCAGGGTGGCTTCGCAGAGTGTTCCTGTTCTCCAGTCCTTGTTGCTATATTTCACGCTCAGATTTTTTTTCCTCAAAATAAGGGTAAAGAGATTCTGAGATAAATTCATCCATTGCCCTAAAGTGACAGAGCTAGAAATATCTGATTTTTCTCTCTGGAAAACTTGAGCGGTCTTCTTCCTTCCTTCCTTTCTTCCTCTCTTCCCCCCTCCTTCCCGGTCTCCCATCCTTTCCTAAATGTCCACATTGTGCTGCTCATTGCTCTAGATTCTGAGCCAGACACAAAGGTGAATCAAATCCAACCTGTACTATCAAATGTTTCACAGTCTTCTGTGAAAACCTGAGAATTATATACACCTGCTTCATTAATATGAAGTAATCTAAAGATGCCATATAATGTGTTGGGCGATGCCTTCCCGACTCCAAGCTCCTTTTCCTGTGAACTCCGCCCTAGAAAGTTACGAGACACCTGGTTCAGAGCCATAGGACTTTATTACTCAGAGCAATAGCAGCCACCAGAGTATGCACTTTTTTTTTGTCCTGAGCCCCAATTTCTACAGGGTGATGTGAAGAAGGCCAAATGCCACTTATGTACACAGAGGCTTCCGTTACAGGAGACAATCCCCGAGCTTAGAGAATCCAAATCCTTCACCACGGGCAGTAAGCATTCTGTCCTTTTCTCCAGAAGGAAGTGTGATTTCCGTCTTCCAAGCATGTTTGATAAATGTGGAGAATTCACTCCCACCTCTCACCTTTCTCTAAGCCCAAGTAAAAAGAAAACCAACTGCCAAATCTCAAGTGAGTTACACCTGGATTCCCCCTCCAGGGTACAGTCCAGGTGTCGTCCCTCCAGCTCTTCTTCCTCGCTTTGCTTTCCCTTCCTTCCCCCCCTCGGGTTCTGTCCTGCTCGTCCAAGGAATGCAGATCTGAGTGTGGGCCGAGTCCTGGGCACCAGTTTCAGTTCCATGTGTCTAAATCTGGGGTCAGTAAGCTCTATACCACAAGCTGAATCTAGCTCCAGCCTGTCTTTGTACATCCTGGCAGCCAGGAATGATTAAAAAAAATTTAAAGGTTATTACAAAGAACCTAAAAGGAAACCAAGAAAAAAGTAAGACAGAGGCAGTCCACAGAGCTTAAAATATTTACTCTCTCTCCTTTTATAGGAAAAGTTTGCTGACCCCCTATCCTAAAAGTACCTGAGTCATATTAGAGGGGGAAGTCCACCATGTACAAAATCACAGCTACATCACCCCAGAACAGGCAGGCACAGGAGGACTGGGCAAGGTGCCCCCTGTCTGTTCCTTGAGGAGCCCTGCTGACCTTCCTGGTAGAAAGCAGACCATGTGATAGTCCTTGGGTCTTGGAAAATGCAGAAGATTGTGAAACTGCCGGCCCGCACTGTATATAAACATGTACGTTATTGGGAATTAGAGAAAAAGTGAATGACAGAATGGGAATTATAGTTCCAATTATAATACATGATTTAAACACATAAGGGGCTTGGACCAGTCTTCCTCTCCCAGTCCAATGTAGCTACAGCATCAATTAGGATTTAGATGATGTTCTCAGGTCTGGGGAATGAATTGCTGAGTGCCAGGAAAAAAATGCTCAAGTGTCTGTGCACGCACAGAGCCTGCTGGACCGTTGCTCAGACAGATTTCTTTTGTGTCATAGAGCATCTGAAATCTGCAGAAATCCCCTCCTCTTGAAGTCATCTTGGGGTCTCTGAGCCCTCAGATTCCTGCAGTGTCTTATTATTTTAAAACTGTCCTGTTAACATAAAGATTTTTGCTCACACTTCCTGTATTTTTGAAACATGCTCTTAAAAATATTGAAAAATTAAAAATCTACTTGATAGGGCAGTGCCTGTGGCTCAAGGAGTAGGGTGCCAGCCCCATATACCAGGGGTGGCAAGTTCAAGCCCGGCCTCAGCCAAAAAAAAAAAAATCTACTTGATAATATTGATACTTACTATAAAATGATGATGAGATACTTTCTTCTTCCAGGCTCTTTCTGAGTTGAATCCAACTCTACACCTGGCCTGGAAATATGGACAGCAGATTAGTAATGAGGACTTGATCTAAGTCTGATTGTGATTAAATCAAGAACTTGGCTAAATGATGAAAAAATGGGAATGATTGTTATTTGCCACCTTGAAGCAAATGACAGTTTTAATTCAGAGCATTCTCTTGTCTTTTACGTCAATAAGATGTGACGTTTCAGAGACGTGTATTATTCTGAGTATTTTTCTAGTATCTCTCTAATTCTCACAAGATGGAGGACAATGGGCAGTGCGCTAAGTTCTTTATAAACATTAACTTAATCCTCACATCTCCTGAGGTAGGTCCTATGGTGAGCTCCATCTGATAGGGCTCAGAGAGGTAAATGGAATAGCTCAAATTCGAAACCTGGCCATTTAGTTCCAGAGAGTCCACACTTTCTTTCTTTTTTGAGACAGAGTTTCACTTTGTTGCCCTCGGTAGAGTGCCATGGCATTGCAGCTCACAGTAACTCAAACTCTTGGGCTCAAGCAATTCTCTTGCCTCAGTCTTTGGAGTAGCTGGGACTACAGACACCCACCACAACGCCTGGCTGTTCTTTTAGAGACAAGGTCTCACTCTTGCTCAGGCTGGTCTCGAACTCCTGAGCTCAGGCAACCCACCCACCTTGGCTTCCCAGAGTGCTGTGATTACAGGCAAGTCCACCCTTTCTCGAGCGACACCCGACATTCCTAGAGCACCTCATTATATACTAGAAGAGTGATTGTCAACTTAGCTGTAAATATTTTCTAGCTATATATGAAAGCTGAATTGGGGTTCCAAGCTCAGAAAATTAAAAACAAGTTTTTCACCTACATAACTGTATGGTGGGACATTGCCAAGTTGCACAAGATTGTCCCCTGCAGTGTGGGACTTGGCTTCCACCCTCTAAAAGCTGCACCCAAACTTCAAGACTTAAAATAAAAAAAGCCCCTACAAATTTCCAAACTGCTCCCTAGGGGGCGGTATCCCTCTGCTGAGAACTGTTGGTTAGCCTTCAAGGGTGACTGCCTTAGAAGCGACCTTTCTCCAGAGTAAATCCGCACCGGTAGGAGTTGTACCAGCAAGCCTGCGTCCGTATTCCTGCACGTGCGGAAGCAGCGAGTTCCCAGTGCAGGAGAGGCCGTCCCCACACGGTGACACGGAGGAGGGGACTTGAGAGAGTGCTCTGCTGCTTTGGCAGTCTGCGACGTTAATGACTCAGTCGTGAAAACCGACGCTATGTTCGACCCCAGTGGCTAGAATCGAATTATTTGCAAGTGGATCCGCCAGAAAATCCCTGAGATTGAGTCTTGGAAGCGATGCTGGAGAGTGTTCGGCCCAGGCCGAGTGAGCGACTCTCCAGGGTCTGCACCAAGACACTCTTCCGGAGCCTGGGCTTGTGGGGACATTCTTAGACTTCCGCTCTGAGCCAAGCCTTCCACCTCTTTTCGTTCTCTTGCTAACTAAGAAACTCGCTGCTTCTGGGGCTGAAATGCTTCCCAATTCCTCGGAAGTTGTGATGGTAACTTGGAGTTGACGAATCGTGAAGGGTTAGGGGGTTCGCAAAGACCACGGTGCTCAGCAGACACCCGTATTGAGAGCAGCGCTGCTCTCCCCTTTTGAATACTTTCTGTTTTAAAGATATAATTCACGTCTCCCTTCCTTCCCAAATTAGTTCTTTCTAGGGAATCTTCGTATTATGACACACATGGGCAGTCATATATTTTCTTTTAAGGCTGTCTGCCTCTGAGGAGAGTTAGGCCCTAATTCTTGGTGCTCCCGCACACGCCGTGAGAGCTTATGGTGTTGCTCGGGTTCCTGCCCAGCTAGCAGGTGGTCGCAGGCTTCCACCACCACCCCAGGACCCTTGGCAAAGCTGGAGGCAGAGCAGAACTTGCCACCCTGGACTCAGAGAAGGTCTCATTGGCAGCATTACTCTGGCCTCTGGCTCCAAAGGAACGATTCTTGGGAGCTTCTGAACTGGCTTACAGCCCAATTTTAGGCTGCCATTGATTGATTGTTCAGAACTGAAATTAGAGAAAATACATTATGATAGCTTTTACCATGTTGGAACTATCAACATTTAAAAATCATTCGTGGATATAATCGGTGAATATAATTGCCTATTGTAGTTTAACCACCCACCCCTAAAAGGAAATCTTGGACTAAAATTCTTGATTTAGGAAAACAAAATATAAATTTCAAAAGAGAATGGTTTGCCTTATTGGAAAGCTTTAGGACCTGACAGGCCTGTGTTCAAATCTTGGCTCCTCTAGTTACCAACTGAGGGTCCCCCTGAGTCACTTACCTCTCTGAGTCTCAGGTTCCTTAGCTGCAAAATGTTAAAAATATCTACTTTGCCAGGTGCCGTTTTGCATAAGGCCAATTGTAAGAGAGAGAGAGCGAAAACAACCCCTTTGACATTGAACTGCCTACAATATGTGCAGTTAGAGAGACAGAAGGAAAGAGAGAGAGACATGGTTAAAAACCAAGCTAATAATTTTGTTAAGAACAAAACATTTGGAAAATTAATTTATTATGTCCTGTTTATGGTTAACCAAACTAAGTGTTTATTTAGCTAGGGTATTGTGTTTTGATAACAGTGCCCTCAAAAAGAGAAAAATTTTAAATGTTGTATATATAATCAGTTATCATAAATTTTATGTTATGAACTATAAAGTTTGATAATCATCTAGACCAGGTTAAACACTTCTGACTATTTTAGAAATCAGTGGGTCTCAGTAGTTTTCTTTTTTTTTTTTATTTTGCAGTTTTTGGCTGGGGCTGGGTTCAAACCCAACACCTCTGGTATATGGGGCCAGCGCCCTACTCCTTTGAGCCACAGGAGCCACTCAGGTCTCAGTAGTTTTTTAGGAAATATCCCTTTGAGAATCTTATGAGTTTTACCCCCAAAATGACTATAGTCATAGATCCACAAAGTTTGTATACAATTTTAGGGGGTCTATAGACCGCTGAATTCCATGTCAGGATCTCATGAGGACCTGAAGATCTTAAATTGAAAATCCCAGAATGTTGTTGGTTAAGATGATTTTACATTGGGGGTTCTTCATTATAATAATCATTGCCAGGGTCTGATTTTACTGTAAGTTAATACACACAACAATTTTTTTGTTATCAGGGAGCAGAGATCATGGAAAAAGACATCTGCTCCAAAATTATGTACTGTCTACGTTTGTTCTCTCTAAATGCTTGGTGAAGAGGGAAATATTTTAGAGAAGTGTTTACGATATTGGGCATTTGTAGCGAAATGTGGTTTTACACATTCCCTGGAGCTGCTCACTTTGTCTCATTGTTTGGAATGATATCTTCCAGTGTCAGGCCGTTTGCCCAGGAGAGGACCAGATGGGTTAGGGGTGGATCTGAGCTATTAAACCCTGTGGATTCTGGGGACTTAGCCTCCTGGTGGCTTTGTTGTTGCTGGATAGTTGCTCTTGGGAGGGCAGGGAAGGAGAAGGATTTTAAATCTGCTTGCTGCTTAGATTTTCCCTGACTTAAAGATTCATCTGAAGCTCACTCCCTGTATTGTGCTTAATCAGCAGTCATACCCTTTGCCAATTGCTTTACCAGATCTGTACCTGTCTGGGATTGGTGTCTTGGGGAAAGAATTTCGTTTGGGCTGAACCGAAGGACTCCAAGTCCATTTATGGAAGTTAGGGCACTTACAGGAAAGAAAGTCTGCAAGTGATCTTAGGCAAAGTTTTCTCATTGTAACACTAAATCCATAGTGCTCTCATTTATTGATTCCATGCAGGAGTGTTCTAGGTATTGGGAACAGATCAGTAAACAAAAATCACTGGTCCTGGGGTGGAAGCATGGCGTAGGTGAATTGGGATTGGGACTATGGTTTGTTCACAGGGTGATCTTGAGATGAAGGCATCAGGCAAAGGCCTTGATAAGAGAGATCTGACAAGCTCTCCAGGTAGGGAGAGCAGCCAGAGCGGTGGCCCTGTGGTCTGGAGAGCCTGGTCCTTGAAGGAGCAGCAAGGAGCCCTCATAGCTGGAGCTGCAGGAGCAGGTGGGCATGGGGAAGGTGAGGTCAGAAGCCCAGCAGGGGAGGGAGGCAGCTCTGTAGATGCCCAGCTTGGCAAATACTGCTTGGGTTGGGGCCCCATCCATCCCCAAGGTCATAACAACCCCTTTGATATTGAGCTGCCTACAATATGTGCAGAATAGAGGGTGACTTGAATAGCCCCACATCAATTCACCTAAAAAAAAAAAAAAAGATGGAAGTCACTTTTTGCTAGGCTAGAGTGTCTTTGGGTTCAATAGGACTGCAATGCTCTGGTTCAATTTCTAAGGTCCCACTGCCTCACTCCCTCAGCAGAACATGATTGTATGAGTCGGGGAGGGGTGGGGGCAGCGGGGGGAAGGCCAAAAGACCTATGCTGAATTCCTTTTGCCATTAACTTTTGGCTTTACTGTGAGTTAGCTGTATAGCCTCGGGCTAGTTACCCACCTTCCCTGTGTGTGATATGGGAATCATAAAAGCACCTACTTCTCTCTCACTTTTCTAAGGAGTAAATGAACAGTGCATATAAAGCACTCAGCACAGTGTCTGGCACGTAATAATTGCTTTGTAAATTTTTTAAAACTTCTGAACTTAACAGTGCTAAGCTACTTTTTCATGGGTACCCTGAGAAAGGTGTGAACCATAAATTGGTACATATTTCTATAAAAAATTGGTGATACATATCAAGAGATTAAAAAAAGTTATACCATAATGCAGTATTTCTGTTTCTTTGTTATCTATGGAAATTTTCATAGTGAACAAAGATATGTGTACAGGAATGTGACAATATTTTTGATGATATCAAAAAATGGATGGCAGTCTAAATGTTTAATATGTGTAGCAGGTAAAAATAATTATGGTACATGCAGAGATAGAATATTATGCAGCCACTGAAAATAAGGTTTACAAAGAGCCTTCAGTGATGTGGGAAAATCCTTGTGACTTTGGAAAACTCAGGATACAAAATTATATATACAGTGTGATACTCACCTTGATAAAAGCTTATCTGTTTTAGATAAAAACTGAAAGGAATATGGATCAAAATATTAATAGTGGTTATTTGGGAAGTGGAACAGTTTTAGTTTCTTCCTCGACCTTAAGACTCTAACGTGAACATGGATTACTTTTTTAAGCAGGAAAAAAGCAACGTGCTTTATTTTTAAGTAATGTAGTAAGTACACTCACACTTATCAGAACATGCGCTTGAAATTTTATTTGGAAAATATGGTTACAGTAAATAGAGGTCAATGCTTTCCAAGATTTTTTAATTGGAAACTGTAAAAATACTTCAGAATAAATGACTTCCTGGGCTATATTTGGATGCAAAGGGAAAATAAAATTTTAAGGGAGTGGGAGTGATGCTTTCAACATTTCCATGTTCAAATAACTCTCCCCTCTTGGCTTTTGGAAGGGCATTAGGGTGGGGTTTCTTCTGTTTCTTTTTGAGAAACAGCTCAGAGACCTTTAGGATCATCAGGGCTAAGGGACAAATTTTCACTTTAGAGAAAACAGCTCTCCTCTCAAGTGTGATGTTCGTGTGGCCACAGAAAATGCAAAGAACGGAAAGTTCTTTTATCTGGGAGTGGCAGCCCTTGGGAGGCACAACTAAAACAGGCCCCAAATAATGTCCTTATTTTTGGAAAGTCTCAAATAAAGGAACTCCCAATATAAAAAATGACACAAAGTAGCATAGTACAGCGCTTCTCACATTTTAATATGCACAAGGATCACCCGAGGATCTTCCGAAAATGTAGATTTTCCTTCAGTAGAAGTGGTTGGATCCCAAGATTCTGCACTCTGTCCAACTCCCAGGTGACGGCCGAGCTCTGGGCCACTCTTGGCAGTAAAGGTGAGAACAGGTGTAAGCTGGGAGGCTGCTAGCCACTCAGCTGAGTGTCACAGAGTACTGCAGGCTGCAGCCCAGAGACTCTTCACTCACTCAGTGTGTTTTCTGAAAACACGGTGACACACCTGGGCTCCAGCTTGCAGAGGTTTCCATCTGAAGGTGGGTTCCTGTGCCCCTTTCTCCCAAGCTCCCTCCAGGCGATCAGGTGTGAACCAAGGACCACGCCCCCGGAGCCTTCTTGGCCCCTATTGGTCAGCCTCTGCATAGGGACGTGTCTGCACTGGCAGCTCAGTGCCCCGCCCCTTTACTAGGGAGACCCCTGCTTGAGTCATACTCATTGCCTGACGTATCTTCTAGAAGAATTTGCAGGATGAGATACAGGGTCCTGACCCAGGTCTCCCATCCCCACAGCCAACCCAGCTTTTCCCAGGCTTATCTTCTGACAGACCCAAAGAGCGGCCATTTGGCAAAGACTTGTAGATTAAGTGGAATCTGGCATTTTTGTGAAACCCAGTCAGTGCTCAGAGAGCTAACTGAGGATTTGGAAAACATTTCTGGCTCAGGACACCAGGAGACAGTGACTATAAGAAACTTCAGAAGGTTCCAAAGTTGGATTTTCTTTTAGACACAGACGTTGATAAATGCTAAAAAAATTTAATGCCCTTCCCCCTTTCTTAATAAAATGAAAATATTTGGGAAATAATAATTAATGAATGTATACAAGAAAGTGAGTTTGATTCCAAAAGGACAATTTCTCAGAGCTCCAGTGAAATACAGATTTTAAAAACCTAACAATACCCAAACTGTCAACTGACTTTGGTGACATAGAAGCTCAGAAAGGAGAAATTTTCAATTTCTGCATTTATGGAAAAAAAGAATTGTAGTGCAAAAATGAGAACTGCAAAACTGTAGAAGATGTTTATCTACAGATCAGGTTGAAAGTGGAGTAAGAGAGCTTGAAATGATTTATTTTACTTATTTATTTTTATTGTGATAAAACTCATGACGTGGAGTTTGCCACCTTGACCAATTGCAGGTGCAGTACACAGTTAGTAGCGTTCAGTATATTCTCGTTGTTGTGTAAGCAATCTCCCGGACTTGCTCATCTTGCGAAGCTAAAACTCCATGTAACCCATTGAACACCAATGCCCTCTTCTGCCTTTGCTCAGCCCCTGGCAACCACTTTACTTCCCGTTTCAATGGTCTCAACCACTTCATACAAGTGGAATCTCACAGTATCCATATTTGTCCTTTTGTAACTGCCTTATTCTGAAATGAGCTCATTTTTTAAACACATACTTTCAGAAATGGACCACAAGATTCTAGGCCAGTCTGAATTGGTGAACGAAAACCTAAAAAGCTCTCATGTGATGACTTTAGTGACGTGCTGGCTATGTGGAAGGGCAGTGTTTGAAACAAGGATGAGCCTGGTCGGCGGGCCTGGCCATGGGCAGGGGCAGCAATCAGGACCAGTGAGATGCACCATGTGCTGCACGTGGCAGAGGTCAAGGTCCTGCTGGGTGTTTGTAAAAGGAAGAGGCTGCGGGGTAGAGGTCTGAGTCTCAGACCAGATGAAAGACGTGGAAACACCCTCTTTTAAAGGAAACCAAATGAACAACAGAGATACAGACCCTGGGATTATTTTAACAATTTCACCCAGGTAGGCCCCAACCCAGAATGATTCTTTTCCATTTGACATTTCCGTTGCAGCTCAAATCTCTGAAGAAGGGCACCACATTTCCTCGGTGGATGACCAGGTGGGTCAGTGCATCACAGGCCTGTCCTTGAGTGTGAAGGAAGTTACCCCCCTCTGGCCCGGTGGGGATGTATGTTGCACAGGTGCCTCTTTTTCTCCCGTTAACCGCTTCATGATTTTTGTCTCCGAGAGAATCTGCTACTGGGGGAGCGCAGAAGGCATTGCTCCCAGTGCCCCTGCTCTCCTGCCATCCCCTGCTGTCCAAATCCTGCCTACGCCCCAAATGGTCAGTGCTGTTAAGGAATTTTAGTACTGAGACGTGCTATGTCACAACAGAGCCTTGTACATAAATTCCGAAGTCCCTCTAGGCCAGCGGTTCTCAACCTGTGGGTCGCGACCCCTTTTTAACAATGAAAATACATAGCGGCATTAGGAAGGTTGAGAACCACTGCCTAGGCGAAGCATGTCCTCTCCTTCCTTTGAAGGTGAAGGTGTTGTTTTTGAACAGCCTGGACATTGAGCCATGTGGAGAAGGAGCACCAGTGACACTGAGCCAGTGGCCCAGGGCGGGACAGGCTTGGGGGGGGCAGAGCTGAACTGGTCCCCCGTGTAGATTTTTAATACAAAAACAACAGATTTTTTACGAACAAATGCCCCCCGCCTCTTATCTTCTTTGGCAAAGTACAGAGGTTCCAGAAGCCCCCTCCCAGGAGGACAATGCCTCCTGGAGATGGGCATCGCCCGGACTTTACCTACCAGATAGCTGGGCGCAAGGGCCCAGCTGTCTGGGAAGTTGGTGTGTGAGACTTGACAGGATGAAGACATTGCAGGAAGGGCAGGGACGCGAGGGAATGGGGAGCGCTTAGAAGCCAGATGCTGGGAGCTGGAAGGGCAAATGGATTCTCACTGTGGGAAGTGGGAGAGTGTGGGCAGCCGGGAGAGTGCGCCAGAGCTCACAGCTGGAGTCCAGCCGGCCAGCTGTAAAAAGAGCTTTGAGGCAACTGGGGAAGTCTGAGTATCAAGTGGATATTAGTTGGTGATAAAGAATTTCTGCTAATTTTGTTAGGTGTGATACCGTAATGATAATTTTGTTAAATAGCAAAACAATACCAAAAAACCCCCAGTTCTATCAATTAGGCCAGTGATTTTCAACCTTTCAACACGTATGCCTTGGAAACCCCGGTGTGCCATGAAAGGTGTGTCGAGAAAATTTTTAAAGATCACTAAATTATTTTCAAAAGAAGTTCAAAACACATTAAGTACATTCTTTTTTAACTCTTCTTTTGGATTAACATAACTTTAAGTGAGCCACAGAAGTTTAACTATAGGTTTAAGTGTGCTGTGGACTAAAAAAGTTGAAAAACACTGAGTTTTTCAACTATTCACAGCAAAAGGATATGATGTTTGAGATATGCTTAGAAACCATCCAGAATAAAACGTGTGTGTGTGTGCGCGCGTGTGCGCGCGAGCGTGCCTGTGTGTTGGGGGGAAGGAGGAGAGAGAGAGAACAAAAAGGTCAGCAGGATTTGGGGGTAATCAATCGTTAACACTGGGTATGGTAAGCAAGGGCGCATTGTCTATATTGTCTAGCCCTACCCGTGTTTGACATGTACCATAATAATAGCATTTTTCTTTCTTCTAAGAGGTCTATGTTGATTTAATCACACAACTGTGTCAGGACATTAGCTCCAAGAGCCACCAGTGTCACACTCGCACTTGGGCCTCTGGGCGCACAGTCCATCCACTGCACAGAATGCGAAGCGGCCTGGAAACATCTGCAATTTATGGAGTGGGAGAAATCACTGCAGACACAAGTTCTGTGCAACCCAGGAAGGTAGAGGCGCCTCTCTCTCTGCTAAAGATATGTTTACTTTTTTTTCTCTTTTTGTAATTAACGTGATTTTACAGACTAACACGTGATGCATTCTGCCCAGAGGTCTAGATTTTATAAGCAGGGTAAACATTTACCACTGATGGCCAAGGTTGCTCTCCCACCTCGGGTCCCTCAAATGCGGTTCACAGACTGGCTTTGCTCAGCTGGGAGCAGATGGAGGAGGCCACAGGGCGTCTGCACCCGGCAGGGCTGGGAAGAGAACA
Source organism: Perodicticus potto (assembly GCA_963574655.1). NCBI lineage: Eukaryota > Metazoa > Chordata > Mammalia > Primates > Lorisidae > Perodicticus > Perodicticus potto. The sequence continues at coordinate 20,938 of CAUYRH010103945.1, forward strand.
TCTCCTGTATTGAAAGGCCTCAGAAGGACAGTTTTCTGTGGGTACAAGCTCAGACAGATGTGTCCCAAATCTGCAGTTTCACCCTGTGACCTCCTTGCTTGTTTCTCGTTCCTTGCTGAGTCAAAAGAAAAACCTGCTTGGTAGTACTCTACCCTTAGAATTTATTCTTTAAACCTGCTTTGAAGTCTTCCCTCTTCCTCTTTTCTTTCCCAACTCTGAAAAACAACCATCGTCCTTTTTGCTACCTTTAGGGTTTTATCTGAATTATTAGCAGCATTCTTTGGTTGCCAGACAAGATAGACCCAGCCAGGACCTGCTGAAAACGATGTTAGAGGCTTATGTTCCAGCGTCTAGTAATTTGTTTTTATAAGTAACAAATCCAAGAGTACTTAAAAAAACATGTGCATTTCTAGACAAACATGAGGAATAATATGGATACCTGCTCTGAGAGCTCCAGTTCATGGCAAGGCATGGATTCCTATTTTGTTTTCACTGGTGGGCTGAGGGGTTGGATAAATCACAACACTTCCAGGTCATAGGAACTTCAGGGGATAGTTACTATTCTCTGGCCAAACCCCAAATCTATCTGTACGTTGAAGAGAAGCATATGATTAAGTCATTAACAGTTTCATGATTTGAAACACGTTTTTTTTTTCTTTTTAGAGACAGGGCCTCACTGCGTTACCCAGGCTGGAGTAAAGTATTTGGGATCACAGTTCACTGCAGTGAACTCCTGGGCTCAAGTGACGTTCCTGCCTCAGCCTCCCAAACAGCTGGGACTATAAGTGTGCACCACCATGCTGGGCTAATTTATTTATTTTTTTTCTCTCTCTCTCTCTCTCTCTTTTTCTTTTTCTTTTGGTAATAATGGGGTCTTTCTATGTTGTCCAGGTTGATCTTGAATTCCTATCCTCTGCTCAAATGCAAGGGTTATAAGTGCAAGCCGCCGTGCCCAGCCCATGAACATCTATAAGGGTCCAGTGATGTTTATCCAAGGCTACCTACAGTGAACACAAAGTGGACCCTGACTTAGGTTAAAGTAGCAGCTTTAGGAAACAAGCTGCCCTCAATTAGTGTTGATAATGGCATAAAGGGAAGGATTAAGAATTTTTTCATTGTATTTGCATTCTAATGTTTATTCATGATCAACTACTGCATACACAGAATTGTTCAGTTCTTTCCTGTAACACTACACGGTTATGAAAGTTACACTTTCATTATTTCACTACACAGGCAAAAACACTTTAAAGGCTACTGTTTGCAAAAATAAAAGTAATGGCTTCTGTCACAACTGGTTGAACAAATTCGAGACATCTAAAAACTTCCAGGCAATAGCAATAGTGTATGCCAAAAACCTGATGGAAGCGAGGCTTTTAAGCATATGTATAAACATTATTAAATCACTTATCTGAGAAGTTAATCCAGTAAAATAAACTACATTTTAAAAGTATGTATCAGATTATCAAGAGGGCAAAATGTATACAAGTGCTAAATTATTAAATAACCATTTTTTTTTTGCTATTGGTTAAGAAACCATTCAGCTGTTTTGAAATAATCATTTGTCTAGAAAAGTACATCAGACTGCCTGCTAAAATCAAAACTTTTCTTCATACTTGTTTTTTAATAACTTTTAATTTATTAAAATAAATAAAATGATATAAATTCACACTTATTTTTATATTACTTTTTCTTCATATTTACTGGCTTTCAAGTTTCTCATCTACTCTGTGATAATAGGTTTATGTAACTAAGCCAGATGTAATAGAAGCTAGCTCAATATTTTCAATAAAGAAACTAAGAGTATAACTGTAGATGGGAATGTCTGTAGACTAATAAATGGACAGACATCTGTCTGAGCATAATTTTTTTTCTTTTTTTGAGACAGAGTCTCACTTCTTCACCTTTGGTAGAGTGCTGTGGAGTCACAGCTCACAGCAACCTCAAACCCTTGGGCTTAAGCGATTCTCTTGCCTCAACCTCCCAGTAGTAGGGACTACAGGTGCCCTCCACAATGCCAGCTACTTTTTTGTTATTGTTGTCATTGTTTTTAGCAGGCCCTGGCTGGGTTTGAACCCACCAGTCCCGGTGCATGTGGCTGGTGCCCTAACCAGGGAGCTATAGGCGCTGAGCCTGTCTGGGTATAAATTTAATCCTTTGGTCAAATTTAAGTCAGGTGAACATCTATCCCTATTGTGGTCTTTCTTTCCTTTGCTTCCTAACACCAGATGAAGATGAGTTCTAAACAGTCATCAAATGAGTCCCTGCCACTGTGTTAACTAACCAATAATATCGCCCTTCTGTGTGGTGGCACCCTCAGCTGGCTAACAGTGCACAAGTCTATAGGACAATGGCTTTTTAATTGCTATCACCTTGTCATTCAAATCACATTGCCCTGGTAGGCGCCTCTGTTGTCTGTGTGTACAGGTTTCTATGCCTCTGCTTCAGTGGGATAATTCTGGGGTTCCTTTTGCGTGAGGAGACCAAGGAGGTGCAGAGGAACAGGCCTAGACTGTAAACTTAAACAGCCTGGATTTGAATCTGTCTCCACATTGGGCAGGGTATTTAAATAGCAGGGTCTCAGGCGCCGCATCTGTAAAACGAAGATGATAACACACCCAGCTGTTGTGAGGAGTGTGGGCATATGTTTACAGAGTGCTGCACACACAGGCACACGACAGACGACACCTGTAATCACTGTTATGGTTATTATTTCACAAATGCAGGAGAACTTCCATAGCCGACCACCTCCTTACATGGACCTCCTCTTCAACTTGTTCAAGTTGAAGTGATTTTCATAGACTGGACATGCACCGCACATGTACATATCAGTATAGGAGGCCTAGTTCCTTATGCTGACCGTTTTGTTCCAGTCCCTTGGGTGGTCAACTTACAGATGTTCTACTGTAATATTTGATGTGCACTAGACATTGTGACGGATGTTGGCAATAAGAAGATGAATAAGACAGTCTGTTGTATTCTAGAAGCGTCTAGTCCACTGGAGAAAACAACAGATCACTACAGAGTGGTAAGTGATATAATAAAGGGCCCGCCCTGTGGGAGAATGGGGCACGTGTAGTCACACAATAGTAATCAAAGACAAGATGCCAGTGACTGTGGTGCTCCCAGACTCTCAGGGGAGATCAGGCCTAAGCCAGACTGACCAGCTAGTGCCATCACAGGGACCCCAAAGGATCAGAGGCTCGAGGAGGAAGCAGAGCGTGAGACAGCTGGTGACGGCACCATGACCACCCTGGGGAGAGCTGCTCTGGGGTTGGGTTCCTTGCTCAACCGAACCCTTCCAGCCTGGTGGTCCTGAAAAGCTCCATAAGGGAGGCAGGGACTGGGCTGAGTTTTCAAGTGTGTATTTCATTCTGAGACAGAAAATGCATATCCTTGAGGACAGAAGGTAGTGCCAAGGGTCACCTGATCTATGCATGTGTGTGCTAGTGCCTTCATTCATTCATTCTTCATTCCTCATTCATCCATCCGCCTGTCCCTTAGTCATGAGTCAGATCTTTATTAGAATCTCTACTCAGACTAGGTATCATAATGCTATTGATAAAAGAGGCGAGGCCGCTTCTGCCTCTGCCACTGCTGAAAGTTCCTCCCTTTCTATGTAAGCATCTCAACTTTCACCAATGTCTCCCTTCATTGTTGCCTCAGTTCCCTTTTCTGTGGATATCGGCTGCCAAGGCCAGGTGTAGAATCAAAATGTTTCGGGTTTGCTGTGATGTATAGATTCATAGAAGAGAGCATAAAATTATATTTTCTGATCATTGTCAAACATTTGCTTCTTTTAAATTTAAAACAGATAGAAAGGACATTTGCCAGGGCAGAAACAGCTAGTTTTTCAGACAGGGATCATATCTGAGCTGATTTCCAAGTAAGTGCAGCCCTAAGGTATCACCTTACTGCAGTTATCTGCTGAGGACACATCGTCTTTGGGGCTGAATCCAAAGCATCTCCAGCCAGGCAGGGGCGGCCTGCTCATCTGCTTTGCTGTGGGGGACCTGGGGCTTGAGGACAACGGAGTCCCACAGGGTGGATTTGTCTGTGAAAACTTCCTGGGTCCAGAAGCTTTGTCTCTGTGCTTGTTTTTGCACAGGGATCTTCTTTTCATGCATCTGGTCAATAGTTTATTCCCAAGAATGTGAAGTCATTGCTGGCCCGAGAACTTCAGCTCTTGGCTTTAGGTCTTTAACTCCTGGGTGAGTGAGTGTCTGGTTCTCTGGATTTCTGCTGTCTTTGGTGTCCCCAGAGCTTGCTGTGAAGCAGGCAGGTGCCGGGAGATAGGCCCAGGGGAAGACCTGGGTCATGTGGGGGGCTCCGTTAGAGTCCTCCGCTGCAGCCTCGTTACTTACAAACACAGCCTTCACTGGCTTCGCTTGTTGGCAAGGGGCCTGCTGGGGCGCTTTTTCCTGTCTTTTTAAACTTATTTTCCCATTCCCTGCCATTAGTTCCTGCCACTTGGGAAGGGCAGTGTGCTTTCTGATGAGAATAATCCCCTGAAGCAGTTTGGAAGACTGCAGCGTCTTTGTGGCACCTGCCAGGGCAGGGCTGTCCAACGCCAGGAGACACAGATCACGTTGTGTTCTAGGTGTGTTCTGCCCCACGCCAGCCTGCCCTGGGCCACCCGGCCTGCTCCTCAGATGTTGGTTTATGCCTAGCAGAGGCTCTGGTGTGGAGTGGTGTCTCTAGCTCTCTGTGAGTACTGTGGGGTCGGGCCTCTCCACGTCCACCCCTCACACAGCAGGCCTGGGGAAAGCTCAAGCCTCGTTACACAAGGGAGGCACTCCAGTAGAGGCCCCTGCCCCCCAGCCCAAATCTCTCAGCATCCCAGACTCTGGGATGTGACTCGGGACCAAGGCCTCGGCACATGAGAGGCACACTGCTGCCTGCTGTGGGTTGAACCGCAGAGGTCTGTGGCTTCTCTCGTGAGGCGGGGGTGAGAGAAACACTTGGCTCACACTCCATTCATCCAGGGCTGTGTATCAGCTACAAGACTCAGGGGCATTGAACAGGCATTGTATTGTGTGTATGGATTACGTGGGACCAAAGTATAAACGTGGTACACTAGCGACAGCTCATCCCTTCACAAAGACTGGGATGTCAGCTGGGGAGACAGGTATGTCTGGCCATGACTCACACGGCTTGGTCCAGAGTCATGTCTGGGCTGGAACGCTGAGAGATTTGGGCTGGGGTACAGGGGGCCTCTACCAGTGTGCCTCCACATGGCCTTGGAGCGAGGCTTGAGCTTCTTCCTGGCATGGTGACACTAAGGCAGAGACTTCGCTAGAAGGCTTAGAGCCCCAAGAGTGAGTGCTTTGGTGGGCATGACCTTGGAGGTCACAGCACCACTTTTACTACCCTCCATTGGTCAGGGATGTCTAGACCCCTGCAGTGTCAGGGGAGAGAGGCCTCGCTTATGATGGGGGGGGCGGCAAAGCATTTGCTTTAACAGTGCCACAAGCCCACATGAGACTTAATTAAGCTGAATAGTTTTTGTACAGTAAAGGAGACGACAACCAAAGCAAATAGATGGTCATCAGAATGGGAAAAAAAATTGCATATTATGAATCAGACAAAAAATTGATAACTAGGATCTACAGAGAACTCAAAGTAAGCAACACAAAAAGAGCCAATAATCCCTTCTGTCAATGAGCAAGAGAGATGAATAGAAACTTTTCTAAAAAGACAGTCGAATGGCTAAAAAACATATGAAGAAATGCTCATCATCCATAATTATTAGAGAAATGCAAAGCAAAACCATCCTGAGATATCACCTAACCCCAGTGGAAATGGCCCACACCATAGTGCCAAAGCTGCAGGTGTTGCCATGGGTGTGGAGAGAAGGAAACACTTTTACACTGCTGTTGGGATTGTAAACTAATACAACCTTTTTGGAAGGAACTGTGGAGAATCCTCAAAGAACTCCAACTAGACCTCCCATTTGATCCTTCAATCCCATTACTGGGCATCTACTCAGAATCAAAAAAAA
>CAUYRH010103949.1:0-46312 GCA_963574655.1 Perodicticus potto
TAAAGAATGAACGAAGACAAATACATTCAGAAAAGAAAACAGATGATTACTGCATTGAAACATTAAGCAATATTAGTAATAATAATGCCAAGAAAGTAACATTCACATTGTCAAATAAGACATAATAGAGTGCTTTGACTCTGAGGCTCAGTATGAAGTCATCAGTTAACTTTTTTTTTTCAAAGTCTCAAAAAAAAATAGACAACTAATATTATATAAATAAAAGTAAAGGAGAGTTTCAAAAAACAGATCATGCCAAATCTTATAGACAATAGAAAAAGAAGAAATATTTCAAAATCATTCTACTTGACCTGGATATACCTGATATTGAAATTGGAGAAAATACATTATTATAAAGGGAGATTACAAACATATTTCACTTATAAGTGAGGATACAATATCCTAAACAACATACTAACAAGTTGAATTAAAAATTAATGTTTATATCTGTACCAGATTGTTTATTGCAGCCCAATTCATAATTGCTAAGTCATGGAAGAAGTCCAAGTGCCCATAGATCCACAAATGGATTAATAAATTGTGGTACTTGTATACCATGGAACATTATGCAGCCTTAAAGAAAGATGGTGACTTTACCTCTTTCATATTTACATGGATGGAGCTGGAACACATTCTCCTTAGCAAAGTATCTCAAGAATGGAAGAAAAAGTATCCAATGTATACAGCTCTAATATGAAGCAAATTTATATCTTTCATGTGAAGGCTACAACCCAATTATTGCACAAGAAGATGGGGAAAAGGGAGAGGGAGGGAAAGGGAGGGAGAGGCTGGGGGAGAGAGGATAAAGGGTGAGATCACACTTGAGGCCCATCTTTGAAGGGTCAGGAGAAAACTACTAAATGCAGAACACAAATGTTTTCACACAGTAAATGAGAAAATCTCATGAATGTTATGCTGAACAGGCAGATGAAAATATCTCAGATTGTATATGAAGCCTGCACACTGTACTCCATGATTGAACTAATGTACACAGCTATGATTCAATTTAAAAAAATTAATTTTTAAGTAATGTACTTTGGTCAAAATTGAATCCCATTTGTGTGAGAATTAGTCACTATTTTCTTTTTTTTTTCTTTACCTCACCCCCTCCCTCCTTCTCTGTCTGTCTGTTCTCTCCTTCCCCCATGCCCCACTGTGTCATTAATTGTCACTAATTGTCCTCAAATCAAAGTTGAATACATAGGATTCATGCTTCTCCATTCTTGTGATGTTTCACTAAGAATAATGTGTTCCACCTCCATCCAAGTTAGTACAAATGCCACAAAGTCTCCATTGTTTTTGATGGCTGAGTAATATTCCATGGTATACATATACCATAGCTTACCTATCCATTCCTGGGTTGAAGGACATTTAGGCTGTTTCCACATTTTAGCAATTGTAAATTGGGCTGCGATAAAAAGCCTAGTACAAGTGTCTTTATAATAAAAGTTTTTTTGTCTTCTGGATAGATTCCCCAGTAATGGAATTGCAGGATCAAATAGGAGGTCTAGATTGAGTTCTCTGAGCTTTCTCCATACTTCCTTCCAAAAAGGCTGTATTAGTTTGCAGTCCCACCAGCAGTGCAGAAGTGTTCCTTTCTCCCCATATCCGCTCCAGCATCTGCAATCATGAGATTTTGTGATATAGGCCATTCTCACTAGAGTTAGATGGTATCTCAGGGTGGTTTTAATTTTCATCTCTCTAATACTTAGGAATGATGAGCATTTTTCCAAGTGTTTACTGGCCATTTGTCTGTCATCTTTAGAGAAGATTCTATTCATCTCTCTTCCCCATTGATGTATGGGATTGTTGACTTTTTTCTTGTAGATTAATTGAAGTTCTGTATAGATCCTGGTAATTAAACTTTTGTCAGATTCAAAATACTCAAATATCCTTGCCCTTTGGGTAGGTTGTCTATTTGCTTTGGTTGTTGTCTCCTTGGCTGTACAGAAGCTTTTCAGTTTAATTAAGTCCCATTTGGTTATTGTTGCAGTTGTTGCTATTGCCATGGCAGTCTTCCTCATAAAGTCTTTCCCCAGGGCAATATCTTCCAGTGTTTTTCCAATTCTTTCTTAGAGGATTTTTATCATCTCATGCCTTAAATTTAAGTCCTTTATCCATCTTGAACCAATTTTTGTGAGTGGAGAAAGATGCGGGTTCAACTTCAGTCTTTCACATATGGATATCCAATTCTCCCAGCACCATTTATTGAATAGGGAGCCTTTCCCACAGTGAACACTCTTGTTTGGTTTATCGAAGTTTAGATAGCTGTAAGTTGTTGGTTTCATTTCCAGGTTTTCTATATGATTCCGAGTATCTATGTCTCTATTTTTGTGCCAGTACCATGCTGTCTTGACCACTATGGCCTTGTAAAATATGGTGTGGTGATACCTCTGACTTTGTTTTTATTACTAAGAACTGCCTTAGCTATACGGGGTTTTTTCTGGTTCCATACAAAGCACAGAATCATTTTTTCCAGGTCTTGAAAGTAGGATGTTGGTATTTTAATAGGGATGTTGAGATTTTCTAATACAGCAAGAACCATAACTGTCTTCGCCATCATTGTACACACACAGCCATCATAAAGGGTGGAACATAAAAGGAGCTAACTTTGGTTACCCAATTACTGTACCAGATGGCACATTAGCTTGTCTTAGCTTCCCTAACCTCATAAAGTAGGCACTATTATAATCCCTATTGTATATAAGTGAAAACTTAACCACAGAGAAGTTAAGAAATTTGTCTAAGGTTGTATAACTGGTCAATGGCAGAATTAGGATTTAAACCCAGGCATCTTGACTCAGAGCCTATGATCTTAATCATTCTACTCTAGCATTTCCTAGAAGAATAGTTGTTTAATAAATACTCTGAGCACAAATAAATGAAAAAGGAAGGAATAAAATCCATAAGTGAATGATGATGTAGTGTATTTCTAACATGTATTTTGTCCTTTTTAACTCTCCAAGACATGAACCTTACTCCTTTTCTGATTCAATTTTAAAAATTGCAAGTGACAAAATATTTTGGCTTGGGGCTCAGTGAAATCTTTTTAATTTTTTTCACACACACACACACACACACGAGTTAACATAGTACCCCTGAGATTGCTATCCTTAGAAAGTTCTGATTGTAAACATGGCCTTTGGCTGGCATCTGGGAATTTGACCAATAAACACTGATACAAATCTTTCTTTAAATCATAAAAGCATCTCACTTTGCCTATATTGTTTATGCAAACAATGTTGCTTATACTGAATACCTGAATTCTCTCTGTGAGCCCCGAATTTTGGTATATGCCAGTCAGAGAGTGCTTTTGTAAACAGCCCCACAGAAACACTGGGTGCTGAGTCTCTAATGAGCTTTTCTGGGAGAAAACACTTTACACACTGTCAGGAGACAATGCTGGAGGAATCAAGTGTGTCTACTGTGAATCACCAGAAGAGGACTCTGGGAAGTTAGCATCTGCTTTCTTCCAGACTATGCCCATAGGACTTTATGCTTTGCTTATCTTGCTTTGTATCCTTTCATTGTACTAGATCTTAGCTATGGGTCCCACTACATGCTGGGTTCTGAGAGTCATTTTAGCAACATTTTAGCAAATCACTGGATTTAGAAATGGTCATGGGGACCTCTAACATAAATCACTTTGAAGGGGGGTATAAAGTAAGAGAAAAAAAACATAGTCCAGGTCTCCAAGCATGATTGCTACAAAAGCATAGCAATTTCACTGGGTTTATGCAAAACAATTCTCCCATTAGAATAAATAGAAGTAATGAATTTAGATGTAAAACTCCTGTATTTAATGTCCATCTCTGTCAAATTTAGGTAAGTGACAAACAACTAAACATCTCAGAGTCTTACTTTCATACTGTTTTACAAGAAGAACAATGACTACTTCCCCCAAGTTACTGTAAACTGTAGTTTCAGCAACATATTTATATGAACCTAGATCATGTTCCCAGCATAATCACGTAATATATAATTATAAATTCTAGAATCCTGAAATATTTCTATTCAACAAAGTGTATCTATGTAAGAGCCCAATAAATTATTTAATGTTACAATATAAAATATTTGTGTGTTTATCCAACCACACCACCCCCAACACACACATATTGATATGCTTTAAAAACTAAATACACAAAAAGAATGAAAATGTAGCTATTTTTCTGCCAGTTCATATAATTGTAAGCCAAATAACAGTCAACAAACTGGTAGCTTTTGTTCAGGTGCCAGCTACATGGTACTCACAAAACGAAACTTAAGCATTTTATTAATCATAAGACAGCACTAAATTTACTTCCCACCTGACAGTTTTAAACATGTAGTCAAATGTTAGTTAATTAAGTGACAGCAGCCACATTACTCAGGAAAATGAAGCAATGAATATTTCTATGGCAGATTAAATGCTAGAATAAAATTGAGGTGTCTTTGATAAACCACTGGAGAGGTTGCTGACCACTCTCCACTCTCCTAGAATCTGGACCTCAGCCCCAGAGACCAGGAACATCTAAAGATCCTGCAACTATTACAGTACTTTTCATGGTGTGGTATATTCAAGTTGAAAGTCAAAGGTGATGATTTCCAATCAAGCTAATTGCCCTACATATTGATGACAGTCTCACTTTGAAATGAACACTTCAAAGTCCATTCCTCATCTGATAAGTGAAAAGATTTGGATGATCTGGGTCATATTTAAGATTTATATAAGATTTTTGGGAGATACCTCAGATTCCTCAGAAAAAAACTAGGACCTTGAACAACTAGATGCTATCTTGTCCACAGTCCCCTCACCCTACCAGAAGCTCCAGCCACATCTCATTCAAATAATTAGTTTATCAAGAAGACAGAGTAAGGGAGGGAAGGAAGAGAAGGAAGAGTAATATTGGACCAGAGAAGCTATTATTTATACCTTCCCAACTCCAACTTTCACTAAGTGGAGAGACCAGAACCTTCCCTTTCCACCCTGCCATGATAATGTTCAGTACTACAGACCCAACATCATCCTTAAGGAGACATGATCCATTCTTACCATAACCAAAGTGAAGAAAGAAAGAAAAGAGTGGTGGGGACAAAGAGAAAAAAGAAGCAAGGACAAGGAGATGGTGGCTAACATAATTGGTTTCTGCTATTATTCTAGCGGTTACATTAGATGGGATATTTCACTCCATTTATCCATTCCTTGGGAGTCCCACATGATTCATTCTTTGCAACAACTCTGCACAGTGTTTTTACTTTGATTTCACAAGTGAGTAAACTGAAAGATTAGAAAATTTAAGAAATATGCTGAAGGTCACAGAGCTAAGTGGCAAAACAGCGATTTGAATTTAGGATGATCTGACTTGACAACCTGAATTCTTTTTACTTAAAAATATACCTTAGAGCAACCTCTTTTTTTTACTTGTAAGTGCCAATGTCTTCAAAGGATAAGACATAAAGACATATGTGTGTACATGAATCCGTATTAAAAAGATGAGACTATTAAAAGTATTCACAGTGGTTATCTCTGGAAAGGATAATAGGGAGAGAAGGCCTAAAAGAAGAATTTCTACATTTTATTCTATATGCCTCTATGTTATTTGAATACTTTGTTTTAATGATGCATTAATACGTCACTCTTATAATGTAAGGAAAAAAGAGAAAATAGAATTTTCTGTTTAAAAGAACATAAACCTTTACATCAACCTCACCAAGTTTTATCAAACAGATTTTAAAACAAATTTTCTCGACAATAGGTTACAAGTCTCTCATTTTTGTCATTCAACTTTATTATTAATCTGCTTAGCTAAATCCTGCCCTAAAGTGTTAACAGTGAATGTGGATTATGGATAGAAGCAATCTACTATTTTCATTCATAAATATTAAGCATCTTAAACACTGCCTTTTCCCTATGTTCAGCCCACATCATCCAGAAGTATGAGGTGTTTGGCACTTATTAGGCCCCCATGAATATTTTTGTAATGATACTGCTGTTGATACACTCAGGAATGATATAAAATATAGTGTCCTGCCTGCCACAGTTCCCTCTAGAAACAGTCATTCCTCAGAGGAAAGTCCTCTGGGTCTTACAATTCAAACTTTAAAAATGCAAAATTTCTCAAAATGCATACTATTTTTTTTTAAGAAAAAAGACAGGATTCTATCTTATTACCACACTGGCAATTCCTACTACATTATGTATACAGTGTATGCTTGCACATTATATTAACTGAAATTTATCACATTTTATTTCAGATGTGCCTTCCCTCCTAATCTTTATAATAGTCCCACATTGTTTTAGCTATTAAAGAAATTACCATTTAGTGTAATTAACTGTTTTACTCAAAATTACTGAGTGAGTAAATAAAACTGAACCTTGCGTCTAGCTCCTTTGGGTCCAAACTTCATGGTATTGAGCCCAACAATAAGCTGAAGTGATTTCACATAAAGGAGAAGGAGATGACAAATGCTAAGCTCTCAAAGTCACCTGAAGTTAAAATCAGGAGGCATTGACAATTTATATCATCGATAAGCTGACCCAATAAAACCATGTAATAATCAGATTGTAGTTGCCTTAGCTAATTCTCTAGCAAATGGAATGAAAAGTTGACATTGAAAGCAAAATCTTCCTAGCAAAAAATCGAACTCCAAAAATATCATAATGGTTGATTATCATTTTTCATATCTCACTTCTTTTGCCTAATTCAAGTATTTAGAAGTAGGCATAGAACAAAATACAGAGGGTGCCAAAAATATGTATACATATCTTAAGAAAGGAAAAAACTGGAATACATTTTTGGCACCTTTCATATATGTCTTAATTTTTTCATTCATGCCACAAATACCCAGTGAGTGTGCTAAATAGTTCAATCACTACCTTAGGCATTAGGGATATGAAAATGATCTAGACAAGGCCTCAAAGAACTCACAATCTAGTGAAGGAGTCTGTCATAAATGATTTAATTGCCAACCAGAGAGTATCTATACACACTAGGAATCAATAAGCATTTTTGAATGTGTCACATCTGCTGATGAAGGTATGTGCTATGCACAGGGGATTACATGGGCCAGTGTTGTGTAGATGGGTCCTGGAACCAGCCACATTAGTAGTGTGGCTCATTTTCCGAGCCCCTTCCTTTGCTGAACTCTGGAATTCTCTTTCATCCCCAGTCTCCAGCCTCCCTGTCCTAACTGCTAAGACAGAAATAGGTGGATTATTTTGATGGCTTTCTAACCTGCAGTGTGACTTCCAAAACCCTGAATTCCAGGGTTAGGGGGAGAGGCTTTCTGCTCTTGCTTCTTAACATATTTACTCCATTTGGATTTTTAGCTTAATAAGGGAACAGAATGCAAGTTCTTATTCCTTTCAATGCAGTAAAAATCTCCCACCTGGAGTGAGTCAAGTGAGAAATACTTGTAACTCCCTATATCTGAGGCCAATTCTTTAAAAAATCACACTTATGTTGCATTCTGGAGGCAACCAAAGTCACTAAAAGCTGTGCTAAAGGATTACAGACTCAATTTTTGAGTCCATACTATTAAGAGGAAGTACAGCTGTAGCTTGCAGAGAGCTTCCCTAGACTTCCAGATGAATAAGGTAGCCAGGACACATGGGTTATAACTCTTCTCTCCGCCATCCACAGCCCACTGAAAGGAACATAGAAAGTATAAACAAACTAGGACAAGGAGAACAGGGGACTCAAGGAAAGTTATTTTAACATGTCAAAAAAAATGGGACAATGATAACAAGTAAAAACAAAACAGAAATTATTTAAAACCTAAGCATTGGCAAGTAGATTTACAACATTTAAAAAGCTCAGAATTTGTGGTCCAGTATCTCCAGTATCTCTGAAAGAAGGGCAGGTGATAGGGCTGAAATTAGAGAGAGTGCTGTTAACGTCTGTTTAAAGAGCAGTTAAATCATCAGCTCTGCTCATTCCATGCAACTGGTTTACAGACATAATCCCCCTCTTAGGAGGAGTTAAAGAATTTCAAGAAACGATTTATAGATCTAGGGCTTCTATGATAACATGAGACTACAGTGAGACTCAGAGATCAAGCCTCTGCCCCACACATCAAGTGTCTTACCAAGTCTTTAGTAGTTCACTTTTTAGATTCAAAGGGACTACAAAGGAGTTCCAGATATTTAAGTTAAAGTTCTAAGATTGAAGACAGAAATTATAACAGCCAAATGGGAAAAAGAATTCCGAAGAAACTATTACAGTGCAGAGAAAAGAATGGAAAAAAAAATTACAATTAACATAATCAGAGAGCTGAGCAATTACCTGCATCTATACAATAGAAAAAAAATTACATTTCCAATGCCTTAGAAAATGTGAGGAAATTTGCAGAAAAAAAGATGAAAGGAATAAAAATTGATGGAGACATTAAAAGATAAAACCGAGGAATCACTCAAATAACAAAGTCAAGAAACAAATAGACAGGGAAATAGTTAAGAAAAATAAAGGATCAATCTAGAAAGTTTAACATTCCACTTCCCAAAAAGGTAAAACTGCAAAAGAGAAAATCAAGGAATAATACAAGATATCTCCAAAGTAATGAACGTGAGAGCCACACAAAGCAACTCGCCTGAAATTTCAGTACACTGAGAAATTAATTTTCTAAAAAGTTTCCAAAATTACAAAGTAGGTTGTATATAAGAGATAAGTAATCATAATAGCATAAGACTTCTAGACAAAAGCACTATAAGATGCATATTATCAATGCCTTCAAAATTTAGAAAATTGTATCCAAATTAAATTTCTACTCACTGTCAATAAAAAATGAGAATTGATAAAGCTATATGCAGTTACACAATGTTTTTAAAATGATCACTCAGAAAATTGCTTGAGAATGAGCGGGTATTCCAGGAAAGCATATGTGAAATTAAGAAGGGAGAGAAACAAAAATAATAGAGAAAAAATAAATTTCCTTTCCTAGGAGAGAGATCTCCAGGAGAAAAACAAATGGAACTGATGTATTATTTGATGTCTTTGACCAAATTTAATGGGATTTTACATTCTTACATAATGCTTGAAGGGAGAATTAATAAGCATATGTAAACCTAAACTAAGCAATGGTAAGTAGAGAGCCAAGATAATTATTAACTATATTTACACCAACTATATTTACATAAACTGGCTTAGCTGAGAATAATGTCTACATTTTAAAATTTAGAAACGTATTGATATAGAAAAAAATGAAAGACAAAATGTTTAAAGAAAAAATTGATTATCTCTTAGGAAAGGAGTTTAGGATTGGGGAGGATCGTGATGGGGAACTATGGGGTTTCCTAATGTGTCTTGTAGAAGTACTTGATTGTCTAAACCCTAAAATTGTATTTTTCCGTTATAATATTAATTTGTAAAAATTTTCTCAGACATCTCATTTTAAATTTCACATTATGGCCACAAATATATCCATGTGCCACACAGATGGGCTTATCTCCTTTGGTCTATAACTGATCCCTTTCATCATGTTCACATTTTCCTTTTTCTTCATATACCTAGTAATTTTGGATCATATCATACTTAATAATATGGCTATTACCAATAAGTTGATTAAAAGATAAAAATGTGATAAAAATGCCCAAAATGCCAGGAAAAAAGGGAAAAGTGTAGGCAAACTGGAGTATAAGCTTAACTACAGAGCAAAGGAAGGGTCCCTCTCAGTGAAGGTTTTAGGAGTCATAGCATAAATCCTTTAAAAGTCCACTGAAGTTCGTTACCTAACTTGTAGTTTCTAAGCCTCACTTAATATTTTTTAGTGTTGATGTATGTGCCAGGCACTTTATGATGTCAGGAGGTACTAAAATGAGTAAAATTTTTTTTCGCTTTTCAGAATAACATTTAACATAGCTCTCTGAAAGAGAACCATAGTGATGGGGTAAGTAAGGGGAAAAATTCCAGGAGGAAGAAATACCATTCATAAAGACATAGTTGTTGAAGAGCGCAGACTTGACCGGAAATGCCACTTGGTGTGGATATATGTTATTATTAGTTTTTAGATAGAATTTTATTTTTGAAAGTAATTTTGAATAGATCTACCTTATAATCAACCCACCAATGTAGCAAACCCAAACTGTTTTGGGCTATGTAAAAATATTTTAACATATACCATCAGGGCATTTTAGCTCTTTCTTTTACTCTAAGAAG
This sequence comes from Perodicticus potto, assembly GCA_963574655.1. NCBI lineage: Eukaryota > Metazoa > Chordata > Mammalia > Primates > Lorisidae > Perodicticus > Perodicticus potto. The sequence goes on from CAUYRH010103949.1 coordinate 10,134, forward strand.
TGCACTGTTTCAGATGACAACTTACATGAGTCATCCTTTATAGAATGACATTTTTAGAGAGAAAAGACATAATTTTAATTGTGAAGATGAGATTCTTCCATAACCGCCAATGCTATCAAAAAGAAAGAATATTTCTACATATGGATTTGATGCCATCTCTGTGCTCAGATTTACCAAAGAGTGTAACTCCATTTTAAAGGAGTCTTTCGGTGCTCAAGGGAGGGGGAAAGGGCAGCAAATCATCCATGGACTTCAAATCTAAATTGTGCATTTTTAGTCTCATCTTTCCACAAGCCAATCCAAGGAATTCCATCTTTCTAGGCTCTCCTGCCGAAGATCAAAGCGACACTTTGGAGAGAAGAGCAGTTGTCTCAGTAAAACAGAACAAAACCACGCTCTACCCTGTCAGCCTCTGGAAAACTCAGGCAATGTGGAAAGCTTACTTTGTGTATTTGACAAATTTCATGGTTGCTTTCCAGAAAAGGGCAGGATTGTTTTTTAGGAAAGCAATCCACAATTCAGATCATGCACCCTCTCATGATGCCAGACAATTACAGTGATGCCCTAATAAATGTTTATCCTAATTAAAAGTATCTGAAAAGTAAAATTAAACCCCTAGGGATATACTCTACCTAGTAGTCCAACAAGTCCTGCAGAGCAGAGGGTTCAAAAGCTTCATCTTTGTACTTCTTCCTTCATTCCTGCTTCCAAACCATAATCCCAGGACTATCCAACTGTGAGACATGCAATTCAATTCAAGGGAATTCTGCCCTCCACTTGCTCTTCAAGAACAGTTACAAAATACACTGTAGAGAGAGAACTGGGAGCCAAACTTGACCCTTCTGTGCTAGGTGACTCTGCCCCCAGTGAGACGGGAGTTCACTGCCAACACGACGCAGGCAACCTCAATGTTCTGGACAAGAGATCAGCAGCAGGTGCAGCAGTCGGAATTGCCAAACCACAACACAGTTGAGAGCCAGATAGGCCGGGCTGCCGGTACCAGAAAGAAGAAGGATGCACCAGCGCCACATGCCAGTGGGCAGGAAACAAAGAGATAGGCTTCTGTCGACCAAAGGGGAGTCTTCACCCTGGCACATCTACCCAAACAGAGAAAGACAGAGAGAAAGAAAGAACACATGAAAGAAAAGATCGAAACTATTCAAGTGGCCACGCCAAGAATAGGATACCCAGACAGCTACACCAAGTAGGAGTGAGCAGTTGCCACTGACGGCTCTGCCAACCCAGAACTAGAAAACAGAAACATTTAAATCATACAAGTAGCAAAAGAAAAAGAATATGCATTATGGTCTGAAAATAAGGAAAGAGATAAAACTCATGAAATAACAAAAAGTAATTTGCAGGTCAAAAATGTTTTTCTAAAAAAAAAAAAAAAGTCCTTATAGCACCATAGCAGGACCACACGGGAGCACAAGACAGTTTTCCTTTTCCGCACCTATATCATTTATGTTTTCATACTAACTAGTGCTGAGAAATGGCAAGGTTTTCTTTCTATTGTTCAGTAATAGAAATAAAAATAGCAAATGACGTGTATGAATCACGCACATCCTAGAAAATAAATCAGTAAGAAGGGAAGGAGGAAATTTCATAAATTATCAATACATAACTATTGATAACTTATATGTTCTTTATTCAGATAGTCTGTGAATGTAAATTTAAGCAGAGATGTCTGACAAAAAAATTCAATATTTCTTAGTAAAAATGTAAAGGCTAAAGTGTGTGACTGAAAATTGAACAGTCAAACAGAAAATTACCTTCAGTTAAATATCTAACCGTATTTAGATCAACCTTCAACATAACAAATATACAGAGATTATAAACAACTCCAAAGCAAGCTTTAAAAAATCATCATATAAAATTGAATTGAATCCAACATAAAAGGACAAACAAATATAATTAGATACCCACAGGCTTCAGAGGTCCTTTTTACGCTTGATAACTAAATAAATTGAACCCCCCATATGTGAGCTGTGGTATAGTTCACACTGTCTTGGAAAATCTATAGATTTGGGATGAGTGTGGGGTTCATTGTTCTCATTATTTCTCTTTAAGAATTTCTATACTCAATGATCTCTCGGTTCTTTCCCATTGTCTTTGATTGAAGGCCTATTTTCTCTTTTTTGACCTGTTATTGCACATACTTAAAACTTGACTCTCATCCCCCATCTTCATTCACCAGAGCACTACCATAGCCAGGCCAGCACACGCAGGGAACTTGGATTGAAGATGTAAAGACACCATGGGCTACTGGACTAGAGCATAGAATAGGAACCAATACAAAAGTCACTATCAGCTAACACTGAATATTCCTTGGCTAGACTTAAGGCTTAAGAGTCATATTTTTCACTAAGCTCCAGTCTATAGCTAAGTTGTAGACCCATTCTTTGAAGAAATAGACTCTCTTCTCCATATTTCAAACCCATTTCTCTTCTTCACCAGAATTCAGGATGACGTTACTTTGTTACACATCACAATTTAGCTTTTAAACCCTTCCCACATCAGCCTTCAGATGTACTTACATACACCACCCGCAGAATAAGCCATATGGTGTTTTCCAAAAGAAAATGACCACCTCCAGCACATCTCCACTCTTACTCCAACCATGATCAAACAGAGTGCTAAAATTCAATTTTTATTATACCTTGGGCCAAATTGAATTCTTATTCAGCCTTTTCTTTCCCACCAACGAGCACTAGTATCTAGCTCCGAAAAGAATTCATAGGATTAGCCTAGAAAATCCTTGAGTGCTTGAAAAATTATTTTTGACTAAGGAGTCATGAAAGTAAGGACAAGAAGAAGGTCTTATGCTTTTGTTTATTTGTCTGTTTTTTTGTTTACATTTCATATTTTGAGGGAGATACAGGATGGAGAGATAGAAATATACAAAATATGTGAAGAAAACGGCCATAAAAATAAACCCAAATCTTGGGAAACATCATTTTATAAAATATAATTATTGCAAAACTCAGCGCAAATACATAGAGTTGTTTTGGAAGAGACCACAGTCAGATGCTGCACCAATAAAAGGCCATGTGAGTGGATTATTTCTGGAGCAGTAAAGGGGAGCAGGAAGGGGTCATTCACAAGGACTTCCGCCTCATTGACTTTTGCTCCCTCCGGGGTCCTTTTTGGCTGATCTGTCATCTATGGTTCAGTAGGAGAGGAGTTATTTTCACTCTCTCCCTTTTCGCCTCGTGGCTCTTGGCTCTTTAGGATGGTGCTTAGCTCAGACAACAGCTGGCTACTGTCAGTTTTGTGTAGGGTTATGAAATACAGCACTTGAGTGTTTATTTCAGAGATCTTCTTGAAAATACTTGTGTTTGGCTTCCACCTCTGACTGCCTGGACCTCTGTGTTTACTCATTATGGAGAAAAAAATGGAAAGAAAAAGACAAGAGGCTCTCTGTGACAATAAGAATATTCTTCAAAAGGCAGGCTGCTGTATTTGGGAAAAGGAAATTAAGATAATGGAGAGGCTAATGCAATCTGCGCTCACCCTGTCTGGTGGTCTGGCGTCTGATGAGAAGGTCTGAGTGAGATCACATCAGTTCCCTTCTGCAGCTCAAGGCCTCCCCCATCTGTGCCTCACTGACTTACTAACTTCCCTTCTCAAGAACTTTCAGTGGTACCACTTCTGGCCTATTTTTTGCTGGAGTATTTCATTTAGGTGGTCTAGATAACATACCTTTGGAAGTCATCCTTCAGGCAATCTCTTGCCTTTATTACTTTTTCTCCTTCTACAGACAAACCTTAAACAATAGAAATTTTGTTTGGTTTGGAGCCAGACAGACATGAGTTCAAATTATAACTCTGCCAACTCTACTAATTATATAAACAAGGATTTCTACGTCCATTTACAGAGTCTCAATTTCTTGCCTATCTAGCCTTTTCATCCAGGCACAGGAGAAAAGAAATTACCATAAAAGTACATTTCTTGAGGGCCAAGAAAAATGTAAAAATTGGATGAGAAGAAAACCACTAACTACCCTATATTTGCATATCTATGTTCTCAACATGCTGAGTCACAGATTTCTATGATTCCAACTTGCAATAGTTTGAATATTCAAGAATTTCCAGAGCTGACCACTTAGCAGAGGGACAATATAGTCTTGTGAAGTTGGCAGATTTGGAATGAATCCAGCCTTTAACCTCAATGAGACTTGATTTCAATTCTTAGCTCTGCTGCCTGCTGGGCAAGTGATTTAAGGTTACTTGACCTCTCTGGCTCTAATTTCTCCTCGATACAACAAGATTCATATTTGTCTACCTCTAAAACATGTCATAATAGTTAAACAGAGTGAATTAACCAATATTGTGATCTCAATATAAAATAAACATTCAATAAATATTAGTTTTCTTATTTCAACCAACTATAATTTCAAAATGATTTCTGGTCAAGAAGGTAGTCTTGAGGCCTCCCACCTAATTTGGTGCCCAAATTAACATGTTTTAGGTAACCACTTTAAACGCTTTGTATGTTAAATTTTATATCACAATTACAATCCACACCAAGCTGCTTTTTGTCAGAAAACCAAAAGCCCTCAAAATATGCAGAAAACATACAGGTGAATTTTAGCATCAACATAGCACATCTAATCATGGCCTCTTTCCTGTTTCAAAGCCAAAAGTCTGCCTAAAGGGACCAGTGTGAGACTGACATAGCAATAGGAAAGTTTTTGTAATACTGGGATCAGGGTGGTTAAGACCCTCTATCTATCTTGCCTTTGTTCTCCTCCATTTCTCCCTTGGGGGTTAGGAGCAATTAAGAAGAAGATATTTTTTATAATTTTCATCAAAAAAAAGCATCTGTAGTCAAAGCTACAGAATGAGAGTTGAAAGAAAGAAATCCTTTCCTGGTGTCCTTTCTGCTCTTTGCAAAGGACAGTTTTCTAAACCCTGAGACTTGGTGTGCATTCTTGTTGTTTAGCAAATACACACTGCCCTCTGTTGGTGAAGTAGCACACTTCCACTCTGTTAGAAGTACAGATAACACCCACTTAAAGATCAGCGGCAGTGCTTAAGTAAAAATTGGTGGGAAAATAGTAAATTTCCTGTCTAAAACTTTCAAGGACCTATTTCCTCCTCATCTGAGTGAAATAAAATAAATTAATAACAATAAAGCTACAGAAAGTCTAATGCTACAAAGCCTATTTCAGATACAATTCTTGTAGGAGATTTTCTTTCAAGGAAACAAAGGATACGCATTTTGTCAAAACAAAGGCTTTAGTTTAAACTTTGTTGTGTGTACTTTCAACCCTCACTGTGATTGTCAAACGTAGCTGAGGCAAATCATTGACTCCCTTCCTGTAAGACTGAAAGGGTCACTTTCTACTTGCAAAGAAATTTAAAAAATCCTGCTCACCTTTTGGCTTTGAGGACTAAAATGCTTCTGATTAGAGTGTGAAAGCAAGGAACAGCAAGGTTTATATTTGGTATAATGTTGTCTAATGCTGCCACTCCAATGCCTTAAGAATTACAAAATTTTAAAGTCATAGTAAGCACTTAATTCCTCACAATGCTATTAAGAAAAACTAAATAGACCCAGAAACTCAGATTCAACCTTGGCCTCTCACAAATTCTAAGGAATAGGCTTCAAATATAAAGAAATAAACTGAAAAACAAAGTAACTTAATAGTAAAGGAACAACCTTGACATATAGGTTAATGAGTGATGCTATTTGGTAAACATGGGCAAGACAAAAATGAAATAGAACACATACAAATATCATTCAGATACTCGAAGAAGCTGATGTGGAATCTTCAAGGGAAATAAAAAGAATCTCTAGAGAATGGATTTTCAGCTATGTTAAAATCCTTAGTGAGCAATTTGATTGCAGTCATAGACTCAATTTTAAAATAAACTCACAGCACGCTTTTTATTATACTGTATATGTAATGGTAATGTGAATGTCTCTTCAGTTTGTTCAATTTGATTTTATTCCTCACAGAACAAACCAACTTCCAAATTAGAGAACAGCCTTCAACATGCGATGCATTTGTCACTAGAGCTATGGCACCTTATACTAATTCAAAACAAAATATATCTAATGGAAAATCCTAACTAACCACCAGAATTGCGGATCTATTCACATTAAAAATATCTGATTCTGGCTCGGCACCTGTGGCTCAATGGGTTAAGGCACCAGCCACATACGCCTGAGTTGGTGGGTTTGAATCCAGCCCGGGCCTGCCAAACAACAACGACAGCTCCAACCAAAAAATGGCCGGGCATTGTGGCGGGCACCTGTGGTCCCAGCTACTCGGGAGGCAGAGGCAGGAGACTAGCCTGAGTCCAGGAATTGGAGGTTGCTGTGAGCTGTGATGCCACAGCACTCTATCCAGGGTGACAGCTTGAGGCTCTGTCTCAAAAAAATAAAAAAATAAAAAAAATCTGATTCCTTACAAACATATCTGGAATATCCCCCATCTGCTCTACAGATAATACCAAGGAGATCCTAATACACAGCCCCCTGTTCCCAGAAAAAGTTCTGAAAAATCAATAAGTCAAACCCTGTCCCTGGAAAGCCCATTCCAGGAGGAACAGAAGTGATGGCTGGGAGAGGGCAGTTCATTTCCAGGAGGAAGAGGAGCTGGGCTCAACTAAGCATGCCCAGATTATACTTCTCAAATTAGTCAAATAAGTAACTCCACCTATGCACATCCAAAGGCACGTGTACAGTGCAGAGAGAGGCCAAGAGTGAGTTTAAACCTCTCTTCACATGGAATCCACAGAATTGGGAAATATTTCACTCCGAAATTCCCTAGCTTTGTCCTCTCATCCTATTTGAGTTTCACTGCTAAAACTGTAGCAAACTGGGGTGTGTTTATCCTCAAAGACGAGAGGATCATGTTCTATCACCCTCGTGAGGCTGCTTCCCCAATACCAGCCCCAGCACTTTGTTGTATTCTCTCACAGATGACTGGCAAGCCACAGGTGCTGGTCCGTATCATTAACTGAATCAACCCCAAGACTACTTACATTTACAGAGTTGAAAATTCAGTCCATATTGAATAACTCATCTCTAATTTTGTCCAGTTATATTATCTTCACTGCATGTCAAAAGAGCTACAATCCAAATGACAATATTAAAATAAACTGTATAACAAAATGCAAAGAGATCCCCAAAAGTGCAATAAAGCCCCTGTCCTTTACAAAATACCCAGGGGAAAAATCATACTTAAAAAGTTATAGGCTCCATAGCTTGGAGCCTATAGCTCAGTTAGTAGGGTGCCGACCACATACACTGAGGCTTGCAGGTTCAAACCCAAAACCGGGGCCTGCTAAACAACAATCCCAACTGCAACAAAAAAAATAGCCAGGCATTGTGGCAGACACTTGTAGTCCTAGCTACTTGGGAGGCTGGGGCAAGAGAATAGCTTAAGCCCAAGAGTCTGAGGTTGCTGTGAGCTGTGACGCCACAGCATTCTCCTGAGGGTGACACGGTGAGACTCTGTATCAAAAAAAAAAAGTTAAATCCTCTTGCAAGTATAATTCTAAAGCTATTAAAGTTCAAGAAAATTAAAATCTCAAATCCACAGTACAGTCCCTCCATTTTACTGTTTGGCCAAAAATATAGAATGGAATTCAGGGCAGCCCATCAACAACCTGCCTTCCTAAGGCCTTGCATGAACAATTTAAATATTGAAGCATCTTACTGCTTAGAGGTCCCAATAGAAGCCAGGTAGGTGCCTTCCAGTTTCAGAACAGTAAATATTGTTCTATTCACCCACAGCAAAAAGGCTTGAAGGCTGTCTTTTCCTTACTAATACCTTTGCATGAGTCCCAGCTATAGCTCCTCTCTGAAGCCCTCTCTTACTGAGGCCCATTGCCCCATGTCTTTGCTTCATTGTCTGCAGAGGAAGATCAGACCTGAGCACTGTAACTGAATCCTTGCCTCAACTATGCTATCCACTAAGGCCCATACGGCCGCGTTTGCCAGCCCATTCACATAGCACTTACACGGGCCCTCTGCACACCTTGGCCACAGCCAAGTACTTTCATAACAGCCACTGACTTACAGTCAATCGCCAAGGTCAGAAGACCATGTGACTGGTTCAAAGCCTCTTGCCCAGGCTGTGCAGTTAAAAGCAGACAGCACAACTATAAAACTCCCCTTGGCCTAATACAAGCTTCAGCAAACTGCCAAGGTCACAGTGGTCTGCCTCACCAAAAGCCTTTCTAAAGTATATTTTATTCCCTTAATTTCAAGTCTTTTATTTTCCATTCTCATGATTCTACTCGGTGTACCAAATACTGGACTCTTCAAGAGTTGCCCAATAAATAGTACACCTCTTTTTCACCCAGGCTCTGAATAAACTGAGAAATAAAACCAAGGAATGAAAAACAGGAAGTCAAAATAGTTATGACTTTTATTACTGATGAAGGCCAAAATGGAGAATGTGGCTTAGCACCAGTGCCTCATATTTTCCCTACAAATGAATCCTGCAATTAAAGAGGCTGTATCCATCTAGATCTGGCAGTGCTGGTTCCCCTGCAGCCAAGAATCACCCAAATGTACTGGTCTTGTAAGATATCCCATATCGAGAGGAACGGAGAGAGCATCTCTCTCCCCACTTGAAATCTCTCCCTCTCCCAGGAGTTTTGGTGTTTTCTGTATTCTTTTCTGTAAATCAATTCTGTCTTACCACGGAGGGGTGGTGGGGGGGAAATAATGTAATGAAGAATAATAAAATACATATATTTAAGATATCCCATACCTCCAGAGGCAGCGTAAAGGGGAAGAGAAAGTATTGAAGCTGGGTAGAGGAAATTCATTCTTATGACAACTTCTGGTTACTAGTGTGATGCCTGATCATGAGCTTTCTCAGGGAAAGGTCCTTGTCTCATTGATTCTTGGATGTTCAGTACTCAGGACCATGTGTGACATTTATATATCCATTTATGCCTCACCTTTAAAAAAGACTTAAGATGATATTGTTTTGAAAAATAACCCCTAAAGAAAATTGGATTTAAAGAAAAAAATGAGAACAAGAAAAATAAGATCGACCTGTAGAAAATATCAGTACATAAAAATAGGACCTCCATGATAGAATGATTTCAAGCTTCCAATACTAGGTTTAAAAAGGAAACAGACACCTATGTCCTTGCTACTCCATTTGATTAATTGGCTCACTAGGAAGCTTGTAGGTATAATCTTACCAGGTACCTAAAAAGGAGAAGAGCTGGAAATGCTTGGAAAATAGCACAACTGCCTTAGTTTGCATGTATAAATATATGACTTACAAGAAGATTGAGAGGTAGATAAGAGCAAGACGTAGACAAAAACAAAAGAGAAATGCAGAAGAAATAGAGATAAAAAGAGAAGAGGCGCTAAAGAGGTAAGGAGGACCCTTTGGACTTGATCTTGAGGACAATGGAGAGCCATTAAAAGTTTTGTTTGCTGTTGCCATTGTAGCAAAGAATAATATAGTCAATCCCTTAGCATTTCCTCATCCGTAACATGACAGAGTTAGATTTGGCATTCTGTGGGTGGTACAATTTATCTCTAAACCAGGACATGCTAGAGCAGCGGTTCTCAACTTGTGGGTCGCGACCCCCAGGATCTGTTATTAAAGGGCTGTGGCATTAGGAAGGTGGAGACCCACTGTGCTAGAGTGAAAGGGAACACTTTATTCCATGACAACAACAACCTGAACTGCCATTAGCAAACCAGGATTTAATGGTCCTTACAAATCCCCAAATCTTATGACCCTCTGTCCCCCTTTCTACTGACCAACACTGTTACTATACCACACTGCCCAAGAGATCACATTCTACTTAGCACAATGAAGCACTGAGAACCAGGCTAAAGTGTCAGTCTAACAACATGCTTTCATTTCATAATCCTCGGACACATATTATAAGCCCATAAAATTCAACAACCCATAAAAACAGACAGCCTGATTTTATAAAACTCTTTCTACCACAACTGCTCAATATTAACCCTTTTCACCTTTATTCCACCCAACTGTAAGAGTCATTTTTAAAACAAATTTAATGCATGGATTTAAGAGTTTGGGGAAGTATGAAAATGCATTGAATTAACAAAGCATAACAAATAGAAATAATTTCTCCAAGACTGTTATTTGCAGATAGAGGTTATTTTGTCTTGATTCATCCAGAAAGGCTTTTCTTCAATATACTTCTGGTCTATCTAAGCAAGAGGTTTAGACCAGTCCCACTCATATTACACTAAAACCAGACATAAGTGGAATTCCTTAATTTAATATTGACAACTTCCAATAAATTAAAAATGAAATGTCCAACCCTGAGCTTTATTACATGTGAATAACAAACACATAATAGGAATTTCTAATAGTTTTTCAATTGTCATAAAAAAGTTCTCCTAGTGCAATGCTGAATACTGCAATAATCAAAAGGAATAATGTGAAATTTTGTAAAGAGTATGATCTGAAAATCACCCATAAAAATACAAAGTATACATGTAATATAAATTGTATATTTATAAAGGTATGCAAAAAATTAACAATGGTGAGATTGATGTTTCATTTTTATTTTTAGTTATCTTAAAATTATCTGTGTCAGCAAAGAGTTCTTTTCTTCTACATTTTAAATAGAGAAGCTGATATTTCTTAATCTCTAATATGCATACAAATCACCTTGTGATCTTGTTAAAATGTAGAATCTGGGGGAGGCCCTGAGGGTGTTAAGATTTGGAGATTTACCATAAATGCATTGATGTACACAATTATGATTTAACAATCAATCAATAAGATTTAATAGTCTGACGTAGGACCTAAGATTCTGGATTTCTGAAAGGCTCCCATGTGATGCCTATGTTGCCAATCAAAGGACCACACTTTAGGTATTAAGGCTGTAGAATTCCAACCACACAGGGTGGCTGTACCCTAGAATCATTTGGAGAGTTTTTAAAAGCACTGATGTGTGGGTCTCACAGCTAGAGATTGCAGCTTCACTGGTCTAGGTTAGGTAGCAGGAATTTTTTTTTTTAAATGACCACTGATGATTTATTGACCATCTATTTTCTCATTTTTTTGATTATTAAATTATAGCTGTGTACATTAGTACAATTGTGGGGTAAAATGTGCTGGATTCCTATACAATCTGAAACATTTTCATCAAACTGTTTAACATAGCCTTCATGGCACTTTCCTAGTTATTGTATGAAGACATTTGTATTCTGCATTTAGTAAGTTTCATCTGTACCCTTCTAAGTTGCACCATAGGTGTGATCCCACCAATTACACTCCCTCCACCCATTCTCTCCCCTCCTCTCCCGTGCCCCTTTCCCCATATTCTTGTGCTATAATTGGGTTATAGCCTACATATGAAAGCTATAAATTAGCTTCATAGTAGGGCTGAGTACATTGGATACTTTTTCTTCCATTCTTGAGATACTTTGCTAAGAAGAATATGTTCCAGCTCCATCCATGTAAACATGAAAAAAGTCTCCATCTTTCTTTAAGGCTGCATAATGTTCCATGGTATACATGTACCATAATTTATTAATCCATTCGTGGGTTGATGGGCACTTGGGCTTCTTCCATGACTTAGCAATTATGAATTGGGCTGGGAATGCAAACTAATATGTTCCTTTTGGAAGGATGTTTGGAGAATACTTAGAGATCTAAAAATAGAACTGCCATTTAATCCTATAATTCCTTTACTAGGTATATACCCAGAAGACCAAAAACCACATTATAACAAAGATATCTGTACCAGAATGTTTAAGGTAGCAGGTAATTTAAAACTTTTCAGGTGACACTATTGTGATCCAATTTCGAGAACCACTGCTACAGAAGTTTACATTCTAAAAATGTCCGATCCTGGGGTGGCACCTGGCTCATCGAGTAGGGCACCAGGCCCATATACAAAGGTGGCGGGTTCAAACCTGGCCTCGGCCAAACTGCAAAACAGAAAAATAGCCAGGCATGGTGGCGGGCGCCTATAATCCCAGCTCCTTGGGTGGCTGAGGCAAGAGAATTGCCTAAGCCCAGAAATTGGAGGTTGCTGTGAGCTGTGTGACTCCACGGCACTCTACCGAGGGCAATAAAGTGAGGCTCTGTCTCTACAAAAAAATAAATGAATAAAAAGGTATGATCCTATTTATTAATATTTATTGGAGGCATTTCTTATATAATATGTATGTACATATTTTGTGTGATAGTAGAACATTAGCTTTTGTATTATGGACCTTAGATGTGCATATTTTTTTCAATATTTATTGCTCTTGGGTTCTCTAAAAATAAGAAAGCAACCTCATCATTACTCATAGCTCCATCTCCAAAATGGCCTTTTCAGAGTAAAGCCTCAGCCAGCAGAGCATTCATTAGAAGCTGGACTCAACATTACATATGAAAGGGCCACATTGTCAATGAAGATGTCGTTATACATCACAAATATGAAAAGTTCTTCCTACGTTTCTCATTGGATATCCAGCTTTTACTTATCTTGGATAACCAGCAAATTTTATTTTTTTCTTACTGTGTTTCTGATCTTGAGCAAGCCAATTAAGGCTTTTTAGGACTCACGGATGAAATGAAGGCATACCATCAAATAATCCTCTCATGCCTCATAGATTCTAAAGCTCTAATTTCTGTCCTTCTCTTCCTCCTCCCCTCTACTTTCTACTCTTTATCATCAATGTCAGTGTCATCAACAATATCACCCCAAGTACTACCCTACAGAGAGCAGTGGTTGTCAAACTACAGTGTATATGAAAATAATTGATAAGTGTTATAAGCACAGACTTTGAACCCCATTTCCAGAGTTTCTGGTAAAGTAGGTGTGATATAGGGTCTGAGAATTTACATTTCTAATAAGTTCATAAGCCAGGATGATAGTCTAGACCACTAGAAAACACTACTTAGATCATTGAGATAACCAAAATTAGATACTTTGCATTAAAGAGTAATTAGCATGATGGGAAGAAATAAATGGGCACTTAACTCCAAAGCAATAAGCATTTGCCCAGAAAGCACATTGCTTAAGGGATATTAATGAGTGTTTCCATGTGTGCTTTTAGAAAACCTGCCTGACCTCCCTCAGAGATCAATCTATCTGGAGGAACGCATCTTTGCTTGTCATTAAATGCCTACAATTTGGTATCAACTACAGGAGACTAAAGGATTGCTATCATCTTCCAAATAGAAACAGGTTAAATAAAACAATATTCCCCTGGATTTGATGAACTGCTCACTGCAAAGCAGGCTTGAGCTGGGGAAAGCATAAGCAAACAAGCACACACACATACAAACAAAATCAATCCAACAGCATTATCTGTTCCCTTAAAAAACACCTGCTGACACTGTATAATCATAAATTACCTCCAGGAAACAAGAAAGGATATCCACGATCTGACACATTCCTCCTTGGTGTGTATTATTCAGACCACTTAGACACAGATTACTGGACTCTACAGCTTTGCCTAAGAGCATGATTAAATCTTTCCTTCTTCATTTTTGCATAGATAAAAATAGGAAAATACATATTAGGCATTAATAAATCAATCATCTTAATGTCCTTCGAAGAACAAAACATGTAGGGGACATTTTAGGTACTAATAAGTCCCCCATTCCTGTGTGCCATCCTTTGTGTTGACTGTTCACAAATATGCCCACACACCCAACGTATAATGCATGTAGATATGCACATGACATGAAAACCCACATACTATATGCACGCATGCTCATTTACATTCCGTCCTTCTAAGAAACTCCTTGAGGGTTGGAAATGAGATAATCAGATATACTGCTTCTGTTTTCTCTAGAAGAGTGTGCCTTTGCATTTTTCAAGGCTTCCTGGGGAACAGGCAGTGAGGGCAAGTCACACCCTGCAGCACTGAGTCAGCAGCGGTCGGACCTGTTGCTTTATTTAAGCAAGAACTCCTTCCATGCCAGACTTGGCTTTCTCCAAACCCATTTTAAGATCAATGTTATTAATAAAACTCATTAGGCCACTGTAATCGATGCTGTTTTCTTTCATAGGAAAATGATTTTAAAAATAGCATGAAATTCTCAAAATGGTTTAGATGAAATGGTGTGAAAATGCCTTGAGTCTCTTTATTATTATTTTTTCAAAGAAGGATATTAAATTTTCACCCTGAAGCTTTATCAAGTGTTTTGGAAAGTCTTTGTACCTCTATTCAGCAGTTATAAATTTGAGTACTCCATGCTGCTTCCACCATGGGCATATTTTCAGCAACTTTATAAGAAGAAGAGAGATTTTTGAGTTTTGTTGTCATGGTAACACTATACTCAGGTTGAAAAGCTTTATTGAATGTTTTGGGTATTTCTCCATCACAGACTTCATTTAATAGATTCTGATGTTCAAATGTTTAAATGTGCTACTTCCACTCCCACGGCCTTGTTTGACCACACGTGTGTTTGTGTGTGTGTGAACATGTGTATACACACACATGAATATGCATATACTGTTTAAATGTTAGGTTCCTCTAGGGAAACATATGAGTTCTTTTTCTTGTCCTCTACCTCTTTTGGTACCCAAGATTTTTCAATTGTAAAAAGCAAAAGAAGATACAGATAGTCTCAGACATAGGGGAAATAGATGTCTTTTTATTTGTGTCTCACAACATGTCCACAAGGTATTCCTTCAAAGACTTCCCACATTATTATTCTATATAAAAGGGAAGAGATGCTACAGGGGCAAGGGGAAATAGGGGATCAGAGGGGATTGGCAAGGGATACAAGGAAAGCACAAGGTATCAAATGGGATCAAAAAATTGCCCCTATTTGTCCTTTTCACAAAAGCCCCATGCTATTGCCCATCTTTTCTGAAATCATTTTTCTAAAGTGTGCATGTTTCCATCCCATCGAAGGTATATTAGAGTTTTAAAGAAAAATAACTTCGTTATTAAATATATTAGGACGAACCTGGATTAGATAAAGGATTTGTGTATTGTCTTTCAAAGATCAAATAGTAGTACCCAAATATTTGGGAAGCTTGGAGGTGGGTCACTGAGGAAAGGCAGCTTTCTAACATTTCTAACAGGCTTCTGTTGTTGGATCAGAAAAAGATTTCTGAGTGGGTCAACAAAGTGACACTTCAATCATACTTTGCCCTCCTCCACACACATGAAGAGATAGGTCTCTCAAAACAAGATCAGGGCTCACGTGACGGAAATTATAGCCCCTTTGCAATAAGCCCTTCATCTGCTTGAAAATTACCTTGAACACATGGGAACACATGGGAGCCTGTGGGAAGCTCCAGCGGTAACTGCAGAAGGCTGCAGTAGGGAACTCTGGGAAGGACAGGAAACGTGTGGCAGAGCCTTCCCTGAAATTCTGCCCCGACAGTGATTCTAAGGAAGCAAACTCGTTAACTAATGGCAGACTGTGTATGACAGGGATGCATGAGGGCCTCCCTCGGATGAATGCTGTTTTCCTTTCTCACATATTTTAAACTGTAATTTAAGCCTTTTATTACCAAGTATAATAACCACTGTAATAGGACGCTAGAGAATAATTTTCAATCAAATGTAATTTTCTGTAAAATTTTGAAGAAAATTTTACTTCATTACTGAGGCTGATGCTTATACCTTTTGAACCATGATTCATGGAGATAATCTTTCCCTTCTAGAACAACACCATTAGAAATCATTACCCACATCATTTCACCATCCAGTGTTTGGGACTTCTTATTCTGTATTGAAACTCTTTCAGTAAATATAAGTTTTTATGATGATAATTAGTATTGTTTCATATTTATCACATGCAAGCCTAAAACAAATTATTTCTGCACAGCAGAGTTATTTTATAAATACAACCCCAAATAAAAACCATACATTGGGGCTTTAGTGACTCCTATCAGAGAAAATAACTAGTATTTTTTATTTACGTCAAAATTTGTTAGCCACAGGGAGTTATTTCTCCTGATTTCATCTTCTAGTTTTCAGGGAGCACTTTCCTCAAAGTTGCATGACATACCTCAAAGAATGAGTGCAAAGAGTTCATGGATGCTGTCAGTCTTACCATGGCCATTTTTATACCTCAGCACCTTGGCTTTGCTAAGGGAAAAGAATCTGTGACAGAATCCATTCCATAACTGAACTGTTAGTGGCTGGGTGCTTCAAGCTCTAAAATCCGTCTAAATCAATTCTTATCCTCTTACCTTAAAGGGCTAGTTTCCCAAAGCTCATTAGTTGAATCTGAAGAGTCCATGCATTCACATAATATAGCTTTCCTCAGTGGCTTTGCCTGATTGATTTCCCCATCATGGTGAGTTAAGTAAGGTGAGTGCGGTGGTTCTTCCTAGTGTCCAAGACAGATTCCCCTTTACCGGACTGCAAACTGTCCCTCAGTGCTAATGACTCACAGCTTCCTCCTTCTCTAGAGAATTTTCTTTAGCTCTGACTGGGCCATCTGAAGAGGGAAAACCACCCTGCCTTCCTCGTGACTAACTGATTCAAGAAGCACCTGCGGGATTGCCTTGAGGCACAGCTACCACAACACAATTCCTGCTCCTGAGATCCTGGTGGAATAAGCGGAGCTAGACTCCAGCTGGGAAGGCATCATTACTCAGTTTACTCCCTGCCCCGTCTTGCTTTGCTCATTTTCTTTTACAGCTTTCCTTCCATAAATGACCTGTTCCCAAACCTTAGTCTCAAGCTCAGGAACCCTATCCAACCTCAGACAGAAATTTCCCAGGACTAGAAAATGAGCTCCAGGAAGGCAGCAAAATAGTGTGAAGAGTACATGAGTTCTGAAATAAGACTCACGGAGGTGACATAATACATTTTTTTTTCCTACCAAGATAAATGACCTCAGGCAAGTTGCTAAAACTCTCTTCCAGAATTTCCTCATCTTTTCAATGGTGATAATAACATGCGTCTTACAGGATTTGGAATTATTTAAAAATAAGTAACATTTTAAGCATATAGTTAGTGTTTAGGAAATGGTACCTTTTGTGGAAATCGTCAACATTTATCAAAAAGTGGGTGCTCAGTTCTCTTGAATACTTAATATTAATTGTATTAACTCATTCACCTAAATCAGTGGTTCTCAACCTTCCTAACACCGTGGCCCTTTAATACAGTTCCTGTGGGTCGAGACCCACAAGTTGAGAACTGCTGACCTAGATAGTCTATTATTATAATCTCAAAAACATTCACTAAAAAAAATTCATTAGAAATCTGCCCTTACGCCTGTAATCCTAGCACTCTGGGAGGCCAAGGGGGATGGATCGCCCAAGCTCAAGAATTCAAGACCAGCCTGAGCATGGGCAAGACCCCATCTCTAAAGACAGCTGTGGTAGGTGACTATAGTCCCATCTACTCAGGAAGCTAAGGCAAGAGGATTGCTTGAGCCCAGGACTTTGAGGTTGCTATGAGGTAGGACACCACTGCACTATACCCAGAGTGATCGAGTGAGACTCTGCCTCAAAAAAGAAAAAAAGAAAAACTGCCTTCAAATAGGGATGTGAATTTAAAACTCTCACTAAACTATAGGACAATTCTGATAAGATTAAGATTCTTTTATCTTTGAAGTTTGATTTTATGAGTAAGATAGTCTTAGATTTAAAATATATATATACATGGGATTTTTAGAATAACTATCTTCTGGGAATAATGGGCAGAACAATTTTGGAGGTAAATCTTAAAATAATTATATTATAATAGCTATTCTTGTTGTGGTGGTAAGAACATAACATGGCATCTACCCTCTCAAATTTTTAGTGAATACAGTGTTGTTAACTATAGGCATAATGTCACAGCAAATATCTAAACTCATCTTGTATAAATGAAACTTTATACCAATCAAACAGCAACTGCTCCCCCCTCCAGCATCTGGGGACACTGTGCTATTATCTGTTTCTATGAATTTCCATTTAAGTGGAACCATACTTACATGGACGTGTGTGGAATTTTTTCTTCCTTGACTAATTTCACTCAGCAAAATGTGCTCAAGGTTCATCTGTGATGTCACCTACAGCAGGATGTCCTATTTTTAAGGACAAATAATATACCATATTCTCTTTTTTATCCATCAACGATGCTTTAAATCATTTTCCTATCTTGGCTGCAGAGAACGTGGCAGTGCTCAAATCTCTTTGAAATCCTGATTTCAATTCTTTGGGATATATACCCAGAAGTAGGATTGATTGCTGGATTCTGTGGTTCTGTTTCTAATTGTTTGAAGAACCTCTTGAATTCCACCATAGTTTCTTATAGAAATAGAAATCAAGACCCATAGCTAGAATGGAGGTTCTGAGATATGACTGGCATTACTGAAAAGTAATCACTAATAACTTTTACTTAATGAGCTCCTTTGAGCAATTCTATGACATGTCTATTATATACATAACTCCTTTACTTTTCATAACCCTGGAACAATGAGAATATTGATGTAACCAAGAAAATGGAACAGTTTAATTATAGCCACAGAGTAAAGGGACAATGTGTGGAAGAAAATACAGGGAAGAGGAAAATCAAAATGTAATCACATGACTTTCTGGAAATTTCTCTTTATTTAGAGATCATTAAAATTAAGCCATCCTTCAATCAATTTAACGTGTATATGATCACTTCACATTTAGAAACAGGCCCTTCCCTTTCAGTACCGACTTCTTAAAATCCAATAATCAAGATGCATCTTGTTCATAAGTTTATGAGACATACCTGATCTCTGCTCATCCCCCACACATAGTAAAATGCTCTTACAAGCTGCATAAACCTCCTCCTCTCTATTAAACAGCTGTTCTTCTTTACTGGGGGCAGAATACTTGGCAATCTAGTAGGTTTTACAGCTACTCAAATATGATGCATTCAAATGCCAATTTTATCTGGAAACCATGGACTCAAACACCAACTATATTCAAAAACATAAGGAAAGGAAAAGAGAATTCAACTCTTATATGTAGAGCCCTAAGAGTTGTTTTTTTTCTTATTTCATAGAGCCTAATTTATGAACTTACAATTGACTAGTGAGCATCATGCTTTAATTATGATTTTGCAAAGGCCCTGGCAGTAGACTAGCTCTGACAGCCTGTGACATGGTGTGGGCTTAAGAGAATAGGTATTTATACAGGCAGTGTCAATCACCCAGTACAAGCCTTTTCAACTGCCTGTCCTAATCAGGGCCAGCATCCAAATGTACAGCAATTAGAATGAGGAGATGAAAAGCACTGGGGATGTGACGATGGAAGCCAGTGGCCAGGGGAACCCACAGAGACAGCATAAAATGTCACCTTCATTGCAGATGGCCATTTTAATAATGATAAGTCAAACTAAAGTCCTTTAAAATGGGGCCACATAATTTGTTGAAAAGAACAAAAAGCTAATTTAACAAGATCAAAGGGCTCACACATTTCCCAAGGAATTTAGAGATTGATTCATTTCTAGGATTCACTATTGTGTATGACAAAAACCTCTTATTTCAGAGTCTAACTGCTTTTATATACAGGTCAGTATTTGATCTTATAACATATGTAGTAATAACCACTGGTACTTAGGATAGAAAGTCACAATCCATTAATATTTTCAGGAAATTTAAGTAGTTTCTTTGCTTCCCCTTTTTTGCTAGCATTTAGTGAAAAGAGAAGGGAAACAAGATTACAGTTGAAAAAACATTGTATTTAGACTGAGCAGATATAAATTCAAATCTTGATTCAATTTTTTCTGCGTTTGAAGTCTTACACAAGACTTCAAATATCAGATTTTTTACTACAAAGTAGGACAATAACATAGGGCCATTGTTTAAATCACTTGATATCAGGTATATATAAACCATAAAAAGACAAATAAAATACAGAACCATCATTATTAAAAACTATTAATTATCCATTGCTGTGTCATAAATTATTCTAAAATTTAACACAGAAACAAATATTCATATTCACACTTTCTAGAAGTCAGAAATCTGGGAGTGACTTAGCTGAACGGCCTTGGACATGATCTCTCACAGAGGCTACAATCAAAGTTACAGTCATCATAAAGCTCAACTTAGAGAAAATCTTCTAAGCCTCATTTGTACAGAAGCTTTCAGTCCACAGAAACTCCACTTCAAAGCTCACTGTGTGGCCACCAGCTGGCCTTACGTGATTTGTCTCTGAGTTCACTCGTATGTGCCTTCACACGAGGTTGCCTTAATACACGGCAACTAGCTTCTTGTGGAGTGAGGTATCCAAGAGAGACCAAGGAAGAGCATTCTAAAGAAACCATTTTATTATCTAATATTAGAAGGGACATCCTAGCCAGGTCTGGTGGGTCATACCTGTATTCCTAGCACTCTGGAAGGCTGAGGCAAGAGGATTGCTTGTGTTCAGGAGTTCAAGATCAGCCTGAGCAGGAGAGAGACCTCATTTCTACTAAAAATATAAAAATTAACCAGGTATGGGGCTGTAGGCCTAATCCCAGCAACTTGGGAGGCTGAGGCAAGAGGATCACTGAGCCCAGAATTTGAGGTTGCTGGGAGCTACGATGACATAGCACTCTACTCAGGAGGACAGAGTGAGACTCTCTTTCAAAAAAAAAAAAAAAAAAGAAGTGACAATACATCACTTTGGCTGCATTCTATTTGTTAGAAGTAAGTCATTAAATTCAGCCTACACTCAAGAGAAGGAGATTACAGGAGGGTGTGAATATCAGGAGGAAGGACTCATTTCACGATAGGAAATGACAATATGATATGTGTTCTGGCCACTGAAGACCTTCTAGTGGGACAAGATGTGGAGGCGGAAAAGAGATATTGAATGATCCTGACCCTGTGAAGGCCTAGGTTTATGGGGGTATGTGTGTATGTATCTTAGTTTTTAAACAAAAATAAAAATTAAAAAGAATAAAAAAGTAAATTAGAAAAAGGTATGCAGAATAAGGATATAAAGAGAAATATTTGTGTACCGCTATTCAAAGGTATTTGTGTTTAAACTAAAATATTACAAAAGAATTATAAGGTGAAAAAGTTATAGTAAGCTATGGTTAATTTATTATTAAAGAAAGAACTTTCCTTTATAAATTTAGGATAGCCTAAGTTTTCAGTGTTTATATAGTCTATAATAGAGTGCAGTAATGGTCTAGGCTTTACCATTCACTCACTGACTCATCCAGAGCAGCTTCTTGGTAAGTACCCTACATAGAGAGACCATTTTTTTTATCTTTTACGTCCCACTTTGACTGTACCTTTTCTGGATTTAGGTATTTTCAGATATGCAAAGAACTGTCATGTATTAAAATTGCCTACAGTGCTCCATACAGTAACATGCTATACAGCATTGCAGCCCAGGAGCAACAGGCTATGCTATATAGCCTGGGTGTGCCATCAGCTGTGCCATCTAGGTTCATGGAAGTACACTCTATGTTTGCACAACAAAATCATCTACCAATGAATTCTTATCATCAAGCACCTCATGACTGTATTTATCTTTGTACTTCACAGTGAACGTGTAACTTGTGAATCTTAGCTCTTCTTGATCTTTGTAGATGTCACAGTGTGCTTTGTGTATCACCTGATCCTCTCTGAAGTTATTACTTCTCCATGTGTTTCCTCTGTTCCTTCCCACAGCTGCCTACTCATCAGCTTCATGACTGTGGCTCCATGTGGGAGGTAGACAGGCTGAATTCCTCACAGACCTTCCAACTCAGGGTATGGTGCCCAGTCACGGGGACGTCTGTATGACTATCCCTGTGTGGGGAAATCAGCAGTGCAGGTGAGCTGAGTCCACCAATTAGTAGCTGAGACTACAGAAGCTGAGATGTCTGCCTGGGAGATGAGACTTGCTCTTCCCCCTCTCTCTCCTGCTTGCTCTGTTATCTGGCTTCTTCAGATGCTCTATTACCCTCTCTCCCTGTTTACCCTTTGCCCAACCTACTTGGGGGCTGTAACCTCCAACACTCTTCCACACTTCTGAAAGTATCAAAGAATTCCAGGCAGTAGGTAAGGACATTCATGGTACCAAGCACAAAGAAGTGATATTGCCAACAAAGGGCATATTTCTGACCTAGGAAAATAGAAATTTCATAGAAATAAAATTGTCTTTTCTTGATACAGAAATTCCTAATGAGCTTTCTCCTTGGAATTGCTGTGTGGTGGCTTCAACAATGAGGTAAAAAAACAAATGAATATATACTTTATTATTCTTTTCCTATATATACCTGTTACTTTAATAACATATTTGACATTCAAGTTCTCCAGTTCATCTCTAATATCTTGCTTATTCTTTAGGTCAAAGAGTTTAGTAAAAGTCAGTAAGATAAAATTAGGCTTGTAGAAATTTTACACAAATTCAGAAATTTGTATTCAAATTTGTATCCATTTAAATGTATTCTACAAAAATGTGTGATTGCAGTAAACCAAATTTTGAACTGTAGCATATAATTTCAACTTGTTATCATAGCTTATTAAAAATATTTTTATTCCCTTTTTTAAAAAAGTACACTTTATCTATGGTCTAGCACACCCAGAATGTGTTACAGAAACCTTCTTAAAGAATAGAGATAGACATCTCTACTCTGAGCACATGAATTTATTGTATTTACCACAGCCCTCATTGTATGGATAACTATATATCTGACAGATTCTTTAATTGGGGAATTTATAAGAAAATCACCTCAGGAAGGCTGACATCAGCAAGATGACCAAATAAAAGTTTCCAGTCATCATCTCCCATAGTGCACCTATTTTAACTACCACATGGACAAATGTACCTTGGTGGGAGTTCAAGAATACAACAGAGGAGTTGCAGTACACTGTCACATCAAAAAATCTGACTAGTAACACATTCAAAATAGAAAAACAAACAAACAAACCTTATTTTACTTTACCTGTGCCATTTCTCCCCCCAAAATAACATAGCTCAGTATCAAGAGAGACCACCACATCAGCCAGTGAACCAGTAGGATTTCCTAGCTATGCAGGATGCTGCACAAGAGGCCCCCTTCTCTCTCATCCTACCTAGAATAATGAAGGGATCATCTAGGCTAAGCGTCCAGGACAAGCTAGCTGCTTGACTCATGACAACCAAAGTTCGAGACTCTAAAAGATTGCATATCCTATTAACCACTTCTTAGACACCATCAGGAAGCCCACGTCTGTGCCTCTTAGGGAATGCTTTGCCTACAGACCCAACAAATTGTAGCATTGGCACCCTCAAATGTCTGCATACCTCACTCTCACTGCCCTCTGGCAAACTCCCAGAATCTACCCCCATCCCCACACAGTAAGTATTAGAATTTAAAAATGGCTTAGGAGGAGTACACACAGTCAACCAGCTCAACCCTGTGGAATTGGGAGAAGGAACGCAAACTGTGCTCCAATTTTAGGGTACTCCCTAAGAGAAAAGCATGAAGGCTCATAGTGTTCATCCTGGCTTTGCACAATATTAAGAAGTACCCCATCACACACAAGATGGAACAGGAGGGGTGAAGTGAGTACATCTGTAGAAAAAGTCTAAAAGAGTTTCAGTATCCCTAACCAAGTTGAAGGGAAGAAAAACAAAGATCAGAGTAGAAATAAATGAAAGAGTACTTGCTTCAGCAGCACATAATAAAATTGGAACAATACAGGGAAGATTAGCATGGCCCCTGCACAAGGATGGCATGCAAATTCGTGAAGCATTCCACATTAAAAAAAAAGAAAAGAAAGAAAGAAATGAAAGAGAGTTAGAAAAGCAATAAAATAGGTCAACAAAACTAAGAGCAGACTTTTGGAAAAGATAAAATTGATAAAACCTTAGCTAGACTAAGAAAAAATAGAGAAAATCCAAACAAAAAGAAATGAAAGAGAAAACATGACAGCTTTGTCTCTCCAAGGGCATCACAAAAATACATAGTATCATAAGAAACCACTATGATCAATTATACACCAATGAGTTGGATAAGCTAGAAGAAATGGATGAATACTTAGACACATAAAGCCTACCAAAACTGAATCATAACGTAAATCTGAGCAGACCAATTAATTATGAGTAAGGACACTGAAGTAATAATCAAACATCTTAAGACAACAAAAAGCCCAGGACCAAGTGGTGAATTTTAGCAAACACTTAAAAAATGAATAGCAATTCTTCTTAAACTCTCCTGAAACACTGAAAAGGAGGAAATAGTTTCAAATTCATTGTACAAGACCAGCATTACCTTGATAACAAAAATAGACAAGGACACTGCAAGAAAAAAATTATGGGCCAACAACCCTGATGAAACCGATCCAAATGTCTAGCAAACCAAATTAAACAATACATTGAAAGAATCATACTTTGTGACTGTGATCAAGTGGAATTTATCCCTGGGACACAAAAATGGTTCAAAATATGTAAATCAATCAAAGTAATAAACCACAAAAATAATGGAGATTAAAAATCATATGATTTAACAAAAGGAAGGATAATCTCAATAGGTAGGGAAAGGCATTTGACAAAATTCAACATCCTTTCATGATAAAAACTCTCAACAAATTAGATATAGAGAAAATGTACCTCAAATAATAAAGTCTGTGAAAAAAATAATAAAGTCCATGTAAGTTGCTAAGAATTTATCCATTTCTTCTTCAGATTGTGGACTTATGCTTGCAATCTAAACCACATGGCTCCACATTTAATTATCAACAAAAGAAATGATTTTTTAAAACATGCAGTTGGCTCAAAATTTTTTCTTTCAGTTACAACCTGTCTTACTGAAAAAGTATAGACCGATTTTTATAACCTAAATGAAACATTCTTATTAAATATCTATAAATTGTCTTTTTAGTCTGTTAAATGAGACCAACTATGCAACACAACCACACCAACCACTGGACATCCTCAGCACCTAACGGTGATTCCGTTCTCTCACAATTTAAGTTTCAGCATATGACCTTACAGTTCAAATATATCAATGAAGAGATGCCTTGTCACAGCTACTGTATACCAATCAGCACCTTCAAAACAAGTCATTCACCATTCACAAGCATAGTGATTATTTTCCTTCCCCCCCTCCTTCTTTTAAGAGACAGGGTCTTACTCTGCTGCCCACATTCAATCATAGCTCACTGCAGCTTCAAACTCCTGCACTCAAGTCATCTGCCCACTTCAGCCTTTGAGTAGCTGGGACTGCAGGTGCACACCACCATGGCTTGGCTAATTTCTCTCTCTCTCTTTTTTTTTTCTGTAGAGACAGGCTGGTCTATAACTCCTGACCTTAAGAGATCCTCCCACCTTAGCCTTCCAAAGCACTGAGATTACATGTGCTAGGATTACAAGCATGAGCCACTGTACATGGCCAGTAAACATAGTAATATTTAGGCAAACTGCTTATGGCCACGCAAAAGTCCCTTTAGGCTAGAAGTTGTTAGTTGGTTGCTTTACATTTATTTCATGAAATGTGTTTTGAGAATCATCTATGAAAATAACACGTTTCCTTCACTTCAGAATATTCTATTATAAAAAATTTGAATTTCTGGATATTAATGAACATGAATTATTCTTTTCCCTTGTGACTATCTCACAAACTCCTTGTTGATACTTTTTATCTTAGAAGTAAATTATTTTACCTTTTCCTTCTTTATAACTCTTAAATGGTCTAGTAATGTTTCCCCTAGGCACTGTGTCATATAGTGTCTTCAAGGGCTAAATTTTGAGTAAAATTCCTTATATTTCAACTTTTGAAAACAAAGTAGGGAAATATTTAATGTATCAGGTGAGAATACTACTGCCCCCACCTTTTATTCATTGCTAGCCCTCTGATTCAGACACATGGGTTCTCACTGCAGCCAGTAAGAACTCATACTCCAGTGCTTCATGGTTCTCCTACAGAGTCATGGCCAGACCAATACCTAGTCCAGTTGAATTGACTGGAACTACAAAACCAAACAGCAAACCCATGTTAGGGCAAGTGCATATATCCATCAATCAGGAAAGTCTGCTGTATTACTCGACTTTCATCTTGTCTTACATTTCTCAGCACTCCTTTGAGGCAAAGAATATGTAGGAGCCTTTTCAAAAAGATCCAATGCTTTCAAGAATGAGAATTTTATCTAATAGTGCCCAAAAAATGTTTTAAGAAAACAATAGGGTGTTAGCAGTGAAAGATGTTAGTTAGCCAAAAGACTATCTCACAACTCACGTCGTTGATTACCCTAATTCTGAAGCACCAAGAGTGTGTACTGGAGCCTCGCATGTCTGGCACAGTGGCTTCCTTTTTAAAATTCATGGTATCATTTTATGGTGCTTCGAGTTTGGCTCAACATGAGAAATCTCCTTTGGAAGAATTAATTGAGATAGTGGGAAAAGGAATCCCTCCAGATCTCTTTATGAGAAAATTAGTATCTATCTTGGATGTGATTTTCTATTCCCTAAAGGAATAATATCTCAGTAAAGAAAATAAACTGCTTCTCAAATTGGTTAAAACTACTTCAATATCCTACTTTAATTGCTTTGTCAAAAGCTAGTATGGAAAGACTTTGCATTGGCATGGATGATCTATGGAAAATGAACAGAATGAGTATTGAGTTAGTAAATAAGTTCATGCTTTTAAATATACATTTGTGAAAAAAAGATTTTTGAAAAACAGAACAAAGTTGTGAAAGTCTTATAGTTCTATTAAAACATAAGAACGTAGAGTTCTGTATTGTTGAAAAACTTTCCGTATCTCATCACTATAAACAACTAAAATATATATTATAAAGTGTTTTTTGTTGTTCTGTGGTCTTGAGCTACACGTATGTCTATTCACAAGGTGGAGGTTAGCAACCTTCCCTCTATCAGTGTATATTCTCTGTCTACCAGCCTTGCCACAAATTTGTCTCATTTGGGGGGCTTGCAATCTTTGCTCGCTATATATTAAACCTAAAATAAACCATCATTTTCTTTATTACAAATAAAAATGTACTTTAAGTCTTCCAGAGAAGGCATTTTTCAAATAAAAAGCAAATGCTTCACTTCAAAACATTGAATAAGGATGGTACTTAAAGAATTCCAGCTGGTTAAATTTAGAAAGCTAAACAAGTCCAATCTAAGAATATTCTTTGGCTTTATTCCCACAGAATTTTTATTTGATTGTAAATTGGATATACTTTCGTTCACTTTAGCATTTTACCTCTCAGTGTTTTGTTCTCAACGGGTTCTGATTAGCATGCAGGCATCAATGTTAACTCCCAGCCTTCTAAAGACAGTCATGTCATTTTCAGTTGATCATGCAAAACTGCCCCCACAGTTTCTGCCTAGAAAATTTTCTATAAACAATTGTTAAGAAGAATGCTGACATTTTCTTTTTATATTTTATTAAGGCATAATTTACACATAGAATAATTCATCTATGTTATGTCATTCTTTCAATGAATTTTTACAAGTATAACCAAAATAAAAATACAGCACATTTCCACCATACCAAAAAGTTCTCTTGTACCACTTAACATCCCATATCACTCCTCCCAAATGACTGATCTGCCTTTTATAAATACAGATCCATACAGTATGTACTCTGTCATGTCTTTTAATTAGCATAACATCTGTGAGAATCATCCATGTTGCTGAGTATGTTAGTAGTTCACTCCTTTTCACTGCCAGTTAGCATTGTATTACTTGAACATATCACAATTTGTTTACCAATCACCTCCTGAAGGACATTTGGGTTGTTCCTAGTTTAGGATGATTGTGAATAATGCTGTGATGAATGTTCATGTGCTAATCTTTGAATGAATACACGTTTTCATTTCTCTTGGATACACATTTTTTAAACGCATCTGAGTATTTCATGTCTTGATGCTGTTGTAAACGCTGTCATTTTTCCAATTGTTCATTGCTAGTATACAGAAATCCAACTAACTTTTGGAATGATACTGCCTTTGTATCTTGGGATGGTTGTAAATTTACATATTAGTTCTGGCAGCTTTGTGGTTGATTTCTTAGTATAAGCTAAGACCTCCTCTGTAATTTTTTCTTTTTTTTTTTTTTTAAGAGATAGAGTCTCACTTTATAACCCTCGGTAGACTGCCGTGGCATCACAGCTCACAGCAACCTCCACCTCCTGGGCTTAGGAGAGTCTCCTGCCTCAGCCTCCCGAGTAGCTGGACCACAGGCTCCTGCCACAACACTTGGCTATTTTTTGTTGCAGTTTGCTGAGGCCGGGTTTGAACCCGCTACCCTCGGTATATGGGGCTGGTGCTCTACTCACTGAGCCACAGGCTCTGCCCCTGTAATTTTTGGTTTTTTTTTTTTTTTTTTTTTTTTTTGAGACAGAGTCTTACTATGTCACCCTCAGTAGAGTGCAATGGCATCATACCTCACAGCAACCTCTAACTCTTGGGCTTAAGCAATTCTCTTGCCTCAGCCTCCCAACTAGCTGGGACTACAGGGACCCGCCACAACACCTGGCTATTTTTTTTTATTGTAACTGTCATTATTCTTTAGCTGGCCTGGGCTGGGTTTGAACCAGCCAGCCTGAGTGCATGTGGTCAGCACCCTACCCACTGAGCTACAGGTGCCCTCTTCTGCAATTCTAATAAAACTTTTAAGAATAAACAGCCTTGCTTTATTCTCAGTGTTAGAGGATTAGTATTTACTGTTCTACTATTAAGCTGGAGAACGTGTGTGGAGGTCCTTTTGATTGAGGAAATTTCCTTTTATATCCTGGTTTGCTAAATGTTCAATCTCATCAAATACTTTTTCTATACAGATTAAGATGAGTCTGTATAATTTTTAAATGTTTTAATATGGTCACTTACATTATCATTGTATATGTACATATATAGCATATAAAAAATATTACTGGAAAAGTATCACCAAGTCGTGATGTTTTATTCTTCTCACATGGCAGTATATTTACCTTGGTAATATGTTAAGGATTCTTACATCTATGTGATGGCTGGGGCTACAACAACCTTCTTATAACATGAGGAAATGCATAAGAGCTTTTCAGGGATATGAACTGATATTATTAAGCTTCTAAATCAATACCAACAACAGTCTACCTCTGAACTATTTTGTGAAAATAATAAATTCACTTCCATTGGTATAAAGCAGAACAGTTGAGATTCTTATTCTTTGAAGTCAAAAGCATCCCTAACTGATTCAAATGCCACATAGGGAATGTGAGATTTTAGAACTCCTCAAGAATGTACAGGAATCCATTTCAGTGTTTTTTATAAGGACAAATAATCATGGTAAAGAGAGTCTACATTATTTGTCTAATTTCATAATAACTCAACTTCATAAATTAGGCCCAACTATCTTATTTTTTCAAAAAGCAAAACTGAAACTTAGAGAAGTAAAATGATTTGCACAATGTCCTTCAAGCTCCTAAAACGTAAAGCTAGATTTTGAACCTATTTTTACCTAAAAAGTTCATGCTCTTAACTGTGGCCTCCCCAAGGATAAGAGGTCTTTCCAGAAATTTTTGCTAAACAACTTGGAATGTACATGGTAGGGTCTTCCTGCCATACTTCCTTAGATTTGGTTCTTTGGAAAGGCATGAAAATTTGACCAGGGAAAGACTTGCCATTGAACAATGAGTACATAAGAATCCAGCTTAGTAATCCAAAAAGGAACAGTTAATGATGGTCAAGGAAATAAAATCAAGATCTTATTGATTTTATTCCCCATTTGGAAATAGATGGAAAAAAGTTACAGTTGAAAATAGATAATAAAAAATTGTGCTATGACATTTTGAGACATCTGGAAGGAAATTACTAAGAAATAATAGTCAATAATAATTGTAAAGCTACTTTCCAGTTTCTGAAAATTTTCTCACTCAGAAACAAGTATAGACATAACATCTGTTGGTTTTTTGCTATACAAGGTTTTCAACAAACCTTTAAAGGCCACTGAATTGTGCTATTAAACTCTGGGATGAAAAATCAGCTTTCAATAACAACTAGGGTTGTGATATTTCATGGCAGAATTAGGTCCAGTTGAAATGCTCAGGCTTAGTGTGATCGCATAAATACTAATACCAGGAAGAAAAATGAATTTAAGAAGGGTTTGAAGGACCAAACCAAGTCTGACTGAAAGATTAGAAACACAACAAAGAACACCACATGCACAGTTGCAAAGAATGTTTAACAGGAAGAAATACACCTTCACTTGGACATTTTTTGAAGTCCAACTGCACTTATTGGCATTTTTGAAGATGCAGTCATGTAGCAAACCTGTTCAAACTGATAAAACAGAGCCCGGTGTTTTGTACACAATCAGAAAAAGAGACAAGTGCTTCTTTCAATTAATTGGCAGAGCCTGCTTCAATACTGATTAGGTCTCCCAAACAGTGACAAACGAAGGAAACCAAAGCCGTCCTGGTAACCAAATACTAGAAAAAAATGAAACTAAGTGAGGAGGAAATTTAAAGAGGTTGTTTTGTAACTTACAGAACTCAGTTCAGTAGGATATTAAAAGACTACTTTGCAAAGAGTACTCTAGCCAGTACTCCATTCTCTTCAAAAGCAAAAATGATTTATCTGTCACTTTATTTTGTGTAATATCACCATACATAGTACAAAGCATTTTCAGAGGCATTTTCACATTTGACCTTCATAAACCCATTGAGGTTAAATAATTCTGATTACCATCTGACAGATGAAGAAACTAAAGTTAGCAAAGAAAGTAAAATTACAAAATTGCCTCTTCTTATGACAACCATAAAAACGGTAAGACTACCACTTATTGACTATCTGCTAGCTAGCACGAATTATTTTAACCACTTTAAGTGTAACATCACATCATTCCTAACCAGAATTGTGCAAAATATGTATTATTATCTCTATATTACATGTGAGGGATACTAAAGATGAAACAGGCTAAATAAAGTGTCCAAAAACACAAAAGTGATACGTTACAAAGTCAAAGTTTTAGCTCATGTCTATATGATTATAAGTCCTGTGTATTAAAAAGAAACAAATTGCTCTACTGTATACCTTTTTGCTAAATTAATGAGTTCCTTGGCCTACTATATTAAAATTGTGTATCTATGCATTTTACAAATACTTATTTACATACATTATACACATAAACTCTCATAATTCAAATAGTGAAGGCATGATTCATGTATGTCTCTATTTTTAAGAGGCTCTATTTAATGCCTAGATAGGGTAAAAAAGTAAATGGATGTATTGAGTTTTTTTCCTTTTATCATCTGCAGCCATTTGTCATTTGTTACACAAACTTATGCAAATAAGTTGGTATCTGTAAAGACATGCTTAAATTTTACAAGCTCTGAATTTCACACCAGGAAACCAAAATAAACAAGTTCTATTGTGTTCTAGAAAGTCTGATAAATAATTTGTTGAAGTAAGTCTAGAAAGAACAACCGGATTTTGCTATGTCACTAATAACACCACTGTAACTTTTCAATTTATTTCAACTTAAGGAATATCTTATTTCATGCTAAGTATTACACTACAATGATGGCTAAGAGACATAACTTTGTCCTTGAAGACTGAAGGGTCTAGTGCAGCGGTTCTCAACCTGTGGGTCGCAACCCACAGGAGCTGTACTAAAGGGCCGCAGCATTAGGAAGGTTGAGAACCATTGGTCTAGTGAATGAGAAGTGCAAAAATGGATAACTTCATGTTAATGAGGTAAGTACAAAGATAGAAAGGTCCAAGTGTGTTATGAACTGCATGTTGAAACCTCAATTTCCAGTGAGATGATATTTGGAAAATTTGGCTTTGAGGAAGTAATTAGGAGATGAGATGCTCCCCTTCTGATGGGATTTGTAACATTGTAAGACTAGAGTGCTTATTTCCTCTCTCTTCTTCCATGTGAGGGCATAAGAACAAGATGGCAGACTGCAAACCAGAAAGAGGGTCCTCACCAGATGCCAACCATGCTGGCAGTCTGGTCTTAGACTTCTCAACCTCCAGGGTTATAAGAAAAACGTTTGTTGTTCAGGCCATCCATGCTATGATATTTTCGTTATAGGAACCCAAACTGACTAAGATACGGTACTTTGGGAGCTTAGCAGAAAGTCATAAAACAAGCAAATAGAATCAAGAAAGCCTTATGGAAGACGATCCCTGAAGCAAACATTTAAAGGATTAGTCTAAATGAGCCCTGCAGGAAGGAATACAAGCCAGAAACCTTTCACATCCTTCATCCCATAACACTAAGCTTGTACAGACATGAAGAGAGATAATGACCCCTTAGAAGGCCAGTTTAGTTTGGTGAACAAGTTTACTTCCAGTAGGGTATTTCCTTAATTTATATTCAATGTAAGTTGAGACTACTCTTTCTTTGCTTTCTTTGCTATTTAATCTATCTCAGATGTTCATGCCCTCAATCTACAGACTCTTATTAAATAAATGCCATAAGTTATCTATTTTTTCATAAATTATGTGAGGATAAAAAGAACAGAATATCATATTGGATACCAGAAAATATAAATATTAGACATTCTTTTCAAACTATTGAAGGTTTCCTATAGGCATTTCGATAACAAAAACGTGATATAAGGACCATCTTGAATGAGCCAAATTTAGAAGCTCAATTTTAATCAAAATTTAACCCCCCAAAATCATATATAAATGAAAATATTGCTTATCTCTGCTTAGTAAATGTGTAAGCAGAAATGTGTATTAAATAGCAGAAAGGAAGTTCTTTCTGTAACCTCCAACTGAGAGCACTTCAGACCTAAAATGCATCATTCTCCTACAGCCATAGTGCTCTTGGCTGTCTTTTTAAACTTTCATTTTAATCTCTTTTATTTGAAATAAGCACCTTACCTTTCAAAAATCCTCCATACAAGATTATAATAAGAAAACTGAAGCAATTTGTGCTGAACCTAAGAAGTCATCCTCTTCTTTCATATTATGAAGTATGGTATAATAATCACAGTACAATAGCTAAGATATGAGTGTCTTCTATATATAAAATATTGATACAGGCTCTATGTGTATTAATAACTTTCTTTTTCATCAAAGAAAAAAAAACAACTATGAGGTCTGCCATTGCCCATTTTTCTTTAACAATAAAGTAAATTGGCTAATGCCACACAGTTATTAATTGCTAAAAACAGCTTACAAAGTAGACATATGACCTCAGAGTCAGGGTTCTTCTCTACCTGTAACATTTCTCTTTCATGAAGTTTTCTTTAAACCATCTAGCTTATGTCTGTATCTTCTGTCTCACTGGCATGTATCATGAAGAAAACAATGATTTTCAAAAGGTGAGCAAAACAGACATCAACCAAATACTAATTTTCCATGCCTTGCTGTCAAACCCACCATGGCTAACCCATCTTACCAAATGCACCAAGTGTAACTAACCTTTTGGCAAGGCAGATACTTCCTAAGTAGATTAAAAGTTACTTTAGTAAATATATTTGTCATAGTCATATCATCCTTAATTCTTCTTCCTTCTTAATTCTTCCCTTCAATCATATTATTTTCTAGGCTTGGTGTCTTAATCACCCCCTTCCAAGCCCACGTATGCTTAAACATCCAGATAAATTGCAGCCATCTTCAGCTTCCTTTTTCCCTCCACAATTTTTATTTTAACCATGTATATGTTCAACATAATTTGGCATATGCTTTTATGCTTTATGATGGTTGGCATATTGTGTTAGGTGAGTAAATCCTTGAGTTCATATACCTCCTCAGAGTGGAAATATAGTAGGTACTCAAAACCCTCTTCATTAATGAAATAAAAGCATATTCACAGAAGTTTTCATTTCATTGAGAAACCTAAGGGAGCTTCAGCTTCAAAAGTACACTTATAGGAAATAAGCTTTTCTTTGAAATAAAAACAGTTCAAATGTCCTTAAATTGAAAAGATCTTACAAAATCAGAGTGAAGAACAGCAGCAATCTGAATCAACTCCCTTGATATAGCTTGACATAAAACAAAGGGTAAGTGGGGGAAACGCCATAACACTATGTGAATATCTGGCATCATTTTGAATAAAAAAAATTGAAATCAAATATTGGGACTGATTTTGTTGATTAAGTCACCCAAAGACAAATGAATTTGATCATTTAAATCTCAACTTTATGGTATGCCGTTTACATGGCTCGAATGCCATTGCCAATTGAATTATTTTTTCATTTTATGCTAACTCATCTTTGAATGTCAATAAACAAATTGAAAAAGTATAAAACTTTACAAGGTTGAGGGCAGTGTAAAAAGTATTTCTGATCTGTATGTTAATTATGAATCACCCTCTGAATAGGTTTGGCATTTATTCTGAAAACGAACATTTAGCAGTAAAATGCACTCAGAAATGCATTCAAGTGTTGTTATGCCACAGCAACATTTTAATGCAAATATCTTATTAGTTTTATAATTTAAAATTAAGCTTGTTTTCTATTTGTTTTCCTGAAGTTCTTCCTCCTTAATGACCTATTTCAGAGATTTTTTGTGTGTGTATGTCTTTCCTTGTGTTCCCTCGAGGCCTCATAATTATAGCAGTACCTCTGCACCAAACAGGAAACCAAGAAAAATCTTCCTCGGTTTCAGGTTTTTCTAAAAATTTGAAACTTGGAACTAAGTTCATGAAAGTTTTCTTGAGGTAGACCAACCTTTCAGCAAGTTTTGTGTAAATCTGAGATGAATTCAAAGCCAGCCTGAGCCAATTAATTTTTTGGCAAGGAACATAGTAACATATGACAGTTGTGTCTGTGCTAAATGGCTTAATATAAGATTGGGTGACTTTGGATGGGTTTGGCTTTGAATGAACGTGTTGGCTCTTTCTACCAAAAGGCACAAAATGTGATCCAGTCCTCTCAGATTTCTTACAGACAGGCACGTTTGTCTGCTGCCATTTTATTTCCCAGGCAGAATATTTCTTTATTCAATACTAAGTATTTTTCCCTAATTTGTGTGAACATTGAAAGTTATTTTTTTCTTTAAAAGGTGTGAGGATCAATTAGTGACATTAGACAGACAGGAATTACAAAAGGAATAAATCCTAAATGACAAGTGCCATGAGGGCAGGCATTTCTGCTCTGTTTCCAGCATCTAACACATAGCAGGTGCTCATTGAATATTTGTTGAATGAATAAGGACTCAGTCCCCATGTCTCACACTACTAGCTACAGAAGCATAATGAAGGGGAAAAGATGTTCCCCAATATATCCTCAGTGTCATCCTGCTACCTAAAATGCCTCCCCATTCATATTCATAATAATGAACTTTACAAAATAATCACAATTTAACCAATGAAGTCTATACCTTAGTCATGCATACTTTTGCTTAAATGTAATAATAGTACTATTGGTAGGTACATAATAGCAGAAGTAGCCCTTAAAGTATTTCTAAGATTCCCATTACAAAAAAATAATTGCAAATGCTTATGGTTTCCTTTTCTGTTGCCTCTTTCACAAAACTTAAAAAGAGAGTTAACCCCTATGTTATGCATGAATAACTTAAATCCAAGAAAAGGACATGATTACCCACATTCACATCATTGATTAAGGGAAAAACATATGTGTCCCAGGTCATTTTGTTCTAGGTCAAGTGTTATTTTCACTCTAAGTGGGTGAAATTTTTCTTTTCCCCTACTTCTTTTTCTGTATACCAAATACACGACAAAATATTTGGATTCTCAAAAATACACTATCATACTGGATCTTAGAAATCCTGAATAGAACTATAACACAGATACAACCTCACCAAAAAAAAGACATCACTCTCCTCTAAAAATCTTTATTGTTAGTTCCTTTATGCAGATGTGTATATTCTCAGAATCTTTAGTTACCCTATATTCACCCAATCACCATTGGGAAAAATCATATATTCTTAATCTACCATTGACAGAGCTAGAGGTACTAAGATGTTAGGATTCACCATAATCTTTCCAGAGCTCACATGTGCTTAGAAATGAGCTTAAAACAATAATTCCTGAAACCAACGCAAGTAAGGATCCTAGATCTTCAATATGTGGAAAGACAACATATTTGGTTTCTTTTCCCTTTAGTCTCAGTCTTTGTATAATGTCCCTACTATATACTTAACTCATTTTACTTCCTAAATCTTTGTCAATTGAGACAATGCAGTCTGAATGTCAATTTATTTACCAAACAGTTAATGCTACTCAATAATTAATGGTATACCTATAGTTTGGCTCTTGGCTTAGGCTTTATAAATAGACTATGAGAGAAAAATAAAGCCGATCATTGGAAACCCCCCCAAAAGGGTGAGATCACACTTGTGGTGCATATTTGAAGGGTCAGGAGAAAACTTCTAAATACGGATCAAAATTGTTTTCACATAGTAAATGAGAAAATATCATGAATGTTATATTAATCAGGTTGATAAAAATATCTCCAAT
>CAUYRH010103952.1:0-11225 GCA_963574655.1 Perodicticus potto
TGCAGAGGGTGGTTCAGCCTATCCTTGCCACACTGTGTCGCTTGCCACCCCCCCAATCCCCCATTTCACACACACACATACACACCATCACACACACACTCACACACCATCACACACACCAACACACACACACACACTCATACACCATCACACACACACACTCACACACACTCATACACACACACACCATTTCACACACACTCACAGACACACCATCACACACACACTCACACACACACCATTTCACACACACTCACACATACACACCATCACACACACACACTCACACACACATGATTTCACACACATACACACCATCTCTTGCACACCTGCAATCTCTCTCACACACACACACACACACCATCTCACACACACACACCATCTCACACACACACACAATCTCACATACATGCACACACATGCACACATACATATGCTCTCTCTCTCTCTCTCACACACACACACACACACACACACACACACCCCATCACGTGACTAGCCCTCACTCAGCCTCATCCAGGAGGTGAAGGGATTTCCTCTCTCTCAAAGCAGCATGAATAGTTTAGACCCGTTTGGGGGCCCCAGTTGGTAGTGGTGGGGCGTCCACTTGATTGGAGCTAAGAGAAGGACAACTTGAGAGGTTTTGCCGTGCAAAGCTTTCTGCTTGTGGTCTGTTCTAAGCAACTCTTTTCCTTGCATAATGATGTCAGAAATCACAGCCTTTAGATTGAGACGTTCACTTGTTTATTAAGACAAGAGAGTCAAATTCATAGCTTTTCTTTGTTTTTAGTACAGTGGATATCTTCCATTCTCTCAGCTCAGAAATGGACGACCATTCAAATAAAAAACTCTTCTACAGCAGTTGTTACCATTACCTGCAATCAATGTGTTTGATTACAATATTTTGCTACCTTACACACTAAATAAAGATTTTCACGTACACGTATACAAATCCCCTGGAGACGAATTGTGTCTTTGTGGGAAATGTCATCCAGCCCTCGGCAGGTGGCCGGCCGGGTCCGCAGCTGGGTAACAGGTGCCCGGGAGACGTGCGGCTGGAGAGGCTGCGGTCCCAGACAGAGGGCAGGGCGGGTTCTGGGAGCAGGGAGGAAACCGCTGAGCAACTTGCAAGCAGCAGGCTTTGGTTTCAGCTCAACTACTTCCTTTCTTTTGGGAATTAGTTTTCTCCTGCCCTCCCTCCTGTGATTCAATTCTGCTTTTCCTCTGCTACCCACAATCGGATCGTAGCCTCTCAGGCTATTGTTATCTAGGAGACGGAACGCAGTTGTGTGGTGTTATTTTGACCGAATTTACGTCCTTGCTTGATTGAAAACTGCTGCTTCAGGTTCTGTCTCTGGGACGGTACAGGCGGGCGGCCCAGGCGCATTGCCCTGGAGACCACGACCTCCGCCCGCGCTTACATCCTGAAAAAGGCCGGGGAGTGCAGGTGCAAGGCACAATCTTAGTTTATGAATCCTCCCCCACCCCCGCAATTCTTTTCTGATTGATAAACTGTTCTAGGGATTTTCACGGAATGTCATGCTTGGTTCCATGTTCTCTGGACGCACCATCAAAGCAATTTAACGGCTTGCTTCTGAAGTATGAAAAAATAAATGATTCTCTTACTTCTTCCTTTCTAATATCTCCAGACTTACCTCCTGTTCTTTTGGAAGACAACGGAGAGCAAGTTATTAAAATAAAGTTTTAGATTTTTATCCCTACTGTGCTTTCTATGAATCTGCAGATGTGTACACATACTCAGCCCAAGTTTGGGTACATAAGCGTGCACACACACATTATTTGTAAATGCATCTATGAATGTGTGCGTGTGTCATATTTTCGACAAAGGAGTAAGGGATGATGAATCACACAGCCTGGGGTGGCGGTCCAGGACGGGCAGTCCGGGGCTGACCAGCAGGCCCATGACACCATGGGTGTCTTGATGGCTACTTTGGGGCTCCTCCTTTGTTAGTACAGGTTTCATCTTCCAGGTCACCTCACCGTTAACAAGGAGACGCTAGAGCTCTCATCATGCCTCGGAGTGGAGGGGGAGCAGAGGCAGAGGAGAAAATGGGGTCTTCCCTGTGCTGGGAACAGCCATCCACACGGCCTTCTCAGAGCCCTCACTCTACGCCAGTGATACTGATCTACAGGGCCTGAAAAATATTTTAGTCAAGAAAATTGCTCCCCTTACAAGGAAAGGGTCCTGTTCATGAACAGAAAGGGAAGCATGAGCATCAGCAGGCACCCGACAGTTTGTCCACTGTCCACACGTGCCTTGAGAATTTTGCTATCGTATGTATACCACATATTTAAAACAATGATTTTAAGAAACTAGGGGGAGAAAGTGGCATAAATGACAGTAGAAAAATACAATAAACGACAAAAAAGTCATAATAACCAGACTTAACTCCAGTATGTCTGAGTGAAGCTGAGCCATTGAGCTGGGGAGGGATGGGTTTGAATGGAAGCCTCGGGTCTGGGAAGTCAGGTGCTTTCTCCACACATGTAACACATACTGGGCCTCTTATCTGCAAGGCTATAGTAACCCATAATACTCTAAACCAAAAGTTAAGATGTCAGTTGACAAGCTTGAGCCTTCGTTCCACATCAAAGAGTGTTGCTAGGCCATTATTCAAAGTAGAACATCACATTTTGAAATCCATTTCCAACATTATTGTTATATGCTACTAATCACACTCCAAAGAAAAAAATCATAATGGCCAAAAATTAGTTACTGAACATAGTAACAGGGAAAAAAATCCGTGTATTCTGCAAGTAATTTGTGGTGCTTTTGCCAATTGATAGAAATTTCTCGCTATTAAGAACTAATTAATTTGTTGGCTAGTTTACTTTACAGACTAGCTGGATGTTCCCTTTTCCTCATACATATTTTATTACTTTGGTTAAGTAATTAAAGTTTCCTAAATAGCTTTGTTTTGCTGTGTATGTAGCTTATCTATGAATTTCAATCAACTTGGTGTGAGTCTCTTTCAGGGAATCTATTTCTGAAAATCACGAGCTGCACTTGGGAGGTGGTTATAACTCTCCAATGCCCTGCTGACTGCTCTCATCCCACACAGCCTCCTGGGAAGCCGATGTTTGGGAACGTCTGGCCTCCTGTTGGTGCTGTCTGCACGAGGCTGTGAGCTGATGGAACCACCCTATAAATGGTGGCTTCTTGCAGGCCCAGGTTTTACAACAAGCTGGGCGTGGAAATAGAATTTGGGAGACAGTTCTTCTTGTCAGGGTGTAAAGGGCACAGCACCCTGTGGTGAGCAGACCCCAGCAGGTGGCATGCGCTCTATGCCGAGACCCCTTCAAATTAGCTTTTCATTGTTCTCCTGGTCTGTTATTTGAATTTGGTGTTTGCATTGGAGAGAATTAAAATGGTTTCTATGGATAAATATTATTGTTGGAACAAAGTGCACGGGGGAGGGGGAAAGACTCCATTTTATTGAAAAGACACACGAGACAAGGTCAAATGCTGGGCCTGAGGGTGAGGAACAAACCATTTGCATAGATGACTGTGTCCTGCTCACAGGCGATGCTCACAGGCCAATCTGAAGATTTTGTCACTGCGTGGTGGCAATAGCCCCCACAATGTTTCCAACCTCTGAACTTCAGCAAACTGAAAACGTCATATTGTCACTTCTCTGTTGAGAAAATGTGGCCTCCCTCCTTCCTGTGGGACTTTATCCCAACCCATTAGTACCTGAACATCATTCTCTCCAAACTTACCCTTCTGTTACCCACTACTCTTGTCCAACAATCCTGCTGACTCTTTCTAGAATAAGGCTCCCCTGTTCTCACTCTGAGGTTTTATTTGTGTGTCTGTTTGTTTTATACTTTATCCCATTCAAAGCAGCTTCATTTTCTCCCAAAGCATTTCTTTGCTTGAAGGAAGAAAAATGTCATTATAAACATATTCTCGTCCTTTATAGCTCCTGTCCCGGTTATACACAGTCAACTCACTTGTGATAGGATTAGCAAAGTGGTATGTTGTTGTTTTAAATTTTAAATTTGAATTAAACTCTACATTTGCTTTTCACATATGACTACTCTATTGAACAACAAACCTTTGAATTTTAAGTTGCAAGGGGATCTGAATAGTCACATTTTCATGTGCATCTGTGATGCTATGTTTTGTTTTCAAATGGGATGTTTAATGTTCTTTAAAAATGATGTCAGCTCTTGATGTAATTCTAGCCTTCAAGAATTACTTTATGGAAAAGGAAAAGGATAAGGACCATGGCGGAAGCAGATCTCCAGCAGGATCTTGTCCATTGCAGGGGGTGGTCCATCAAGTTAACGCACACAGGCCTTGTACTCCTGGGTGTAGAGATCGGACAGCCTCATTCCCAGCATTGTATGACAGCAACTAGAAAAGCCAGAGTATTTCTCCAATTTCTGTGTGATAATATCATTTTTGTATTATTTTGGAGGTTTCTTGTGATGCACGAAACCTGTGGTTTTATAGATAAATAAGTGCTGTTAAATTAGTGTAGTGGCGATGCTGGTTTTCACCTGTAACTAGCTAAGTAAGCAGGCACGCACTACTGATTTATTACGGTGTTTAGTTCTGATTTTTAGTTTCATTCTTAAGTATTAGGATATACTTTTCAGTTTAATGTACCTTACTCTGGACCAGATCTGTGAGAAGTACACAAATTGTCTATATCCTGCAGCCTCGTGATTCAGCACTGAGGGTAGAATATACTATGTAAGTCACAAAAGCGCGTCTGAGGCGAGAGGGAGAGGAAAACGGCAGTCTTGTTCCCTCCTTCCATTGCTGCACTGGGTTAGATCATGCTGGCTTCTTTTATTTTCCTTTTTTTTGTTTTTAAAGAATTTCTATCTGCTTAGGGGATGTAAGTGCAGTTTTGGTACATGGATGTATTGCATAGCTGTAAGGTCTGGGTTTTCAGGGGACCCATCACCTGAATAGCGTATATTGTACATAATAGGTAATTTTCCATCCTCTAGCTCCACCCACCTTTGGAGTATTGTCTATTGTTCTACTCTGTATGGCTGTGGGTACCGACTGCTTAGCTCCCTCTTATAAGTTAGAACAGATGGTATTTGATTTTCTATTCCTGAGTTACTTCACTTAGGATAATGGCCTCCAATTCCATCCAAGTGGGTACAAAAAAACATTATTTTTAAAAAATCGGTGAATAGTATTTCATGATGTGTATACGTATACATATATTTAAAATATACTACATTATATTTTTCCCCCTGATCAGGAGATGGCATTTAGCTTGATTCCTGTTTTTGCTATTGTGAATTATTTTGCAACAAATAAACAAGAGTGGATATCTTCTTGATATAGTGACTTCTTTGATTTTGGGTAGATACTCAATCATGGAATTGTTGAAGCAAATGGTAGATATACATTTTATTCTTTCAGAAATCTCTATACTATTTTCCACAGAGGTTGTGCTAATTTTCATTCCCACCAAGGGAGATAGGCATTCCCTTTTTACTGCATTCATTTTAACATCTATTTTTTTTTTTTTTACTTTTTAATAATGGCCATTCTAACTGGAGTAAAGTGGTATCTCATTGTGGTTTTAATATATAATTTTCTGATGGTGAGGAATGCCTATCTCCCTTGGTGGGAATGAAAATTAGCACAATCTCTGTGGAAAATTGTATAGAGATTTCTCAAAGAATGAAAAGTATATCTACCATTTGTTCAACAATTTCATGAGTGGGTATCTACCCAAAGTCACAGTCTTAGTCATGAATTCTTTGCTAAGGCCAGTGTTCAGAAGAGTTTATCTTAGGTTTTCTTCTAGAATTTTATCATTTCAGGTCTTACATTTAAGTCTTTATTCCATCTTGAGTTGCATTAAGAATTTCATTCATTAAAAAAATTTTGAATTCTATCTTGATTTTTGTCATCAACCCAATGATAATCAGAAGCAGATTGTTTAATTTCCATATGTTTACATAGTTTTCAGAGTTCCTCTTGGAATTGATTTCTAGTTTCATTCCACTGCAGCCTAAGAGGATACTTACTATGATTTAGGTTTTAAAGAAATTGAGACTTGTTTTGTGGCCTAACATATGGCCTATTTGGAAAAATATTCCATGCACGGATGAGAGTGATGTATACTCTGCAGTTCTTGGGTGGCATTTTCTGTAAATGTCTGTTAGGTCCATTTGTTCTAGAGTCCAGTCGAAGTCCAATATTTTTGTTGATTTTCTGCCACAATGATTCACCTAGTCCTGCAAAGGGGTGGTTTAGTCCCACCATTTTTATTATATTGTTACCTATCTCTTTTCTTAGGTCTAGTAGTATCTGTTTTATGAATCTGGTTGATCCAGTGTTGGGTACATATACATTGATAATTATTGTATCTTCTTGCTAAGTTGATCTTTTTATAATTATATAATGACCTCGTTATTTATCTCTGTTGTTGTTTTTAAGTCTGTTTTATCCTGTATGAATAGAGCTGCTCTTCCTCTATTTTGCTTTCCATATGCATGGAATATCCTTTCTCACCCTTTTATCCTGAGTTTGTAAAAGTGTTCATCAGTTAAGAAGTCTCTTAAAGGCATCATATGATCCGGTTCTGTTTTTTCTCCATTTGGCCAGTCTATAACTTTTACGTGAGATATTTAATCCGTTTATGTTCAGTGTTAAAACTGATATATGAGATTCTGTTCCAGTCTTAATTTTAATTGTCACCTAATTGCTTTGTATTCTCAATTGCAAAGTTGTTTTATAAGACCCATAAGTTTCATGGTTACATGTGTTATAATGTTGGCAAGTATCAACCATGTTTAGAACTCTCTTGAACATTTCCTATAGGGTTGGTATAATGATGACAAATTCAATTAGTGTTTGATTTTCTGGGAATGACTTTATTTCTCCTCCATTTATAAAGCTTTGTTTAGCAGGATACAGGACCCAATTTCTCCCAAAATGGAAGGTTCCTGCAGAGAAGTGTGCTGTTAGTTGATAAGCTTTCTTTAAAGGTAACTAGAAATTTTTGTCTTGCTGGTTTTAAATTTTTCCTTTATGCTGACTTAGTTTGATGGCTGTATGACTTGGTGAAGTCTTTCTAACAATGTATCTCACTGTTGTTCAATAAGACTCTTGTGTCTAAATCTCTTATAAGACCAGGAAAATTTTCCTCAGCTATTCTCTCAAATATCTTGTCCACATTTTTACTTTCTTTATTCTCCTTCAGGAATATTTGTACACTTTACATAATTCTGTATTTCTTGTAGGTTTTGTTCACTTTTTAAATTATTTTTCTTTCTTTCTGTCTGGTTGGGTTAATTCAAAAGACCTGTCCTCAAGCTCTGAACTTCGTTCCTTGGCTTGATCTGTTGTATTGGTGTAACTTTTAACTGCACTTTGAAATCATGTTTCAACGTTTGTTTCAATGAAACATTCATTTCCAGAAATTCTGTTTGGTTTTCTTAAAATAATATCTCTTTAATACACTGTTCATTCATTTGCTGAATTATTTTTGTATTTTGTATTTCTTTCTGGTGGTTTTCAACTTTCTCTTGGATCTAATTGAATGTTCTTATATTCCATAATTTGCATTACCTGTCATTTCTGGATTTTCACTTGGTTGGGATCCATTACTAGAGACTTGGTATGTTCCTTTGGGGGGTCATTATATTGTCAAATTATTTGCTGATTTCTTCTAATGTGCAGAAGCTGTCACTTCTTATTTTGGAATTTACTTTTCTTTAGATGGGACAGTTTTTGCATTTTTACAGCTTCAACTGCAGCATATGGGTGCATTCAGAAGACTAAGGCTCTGAGTGAAGTTTTTGGCTGTAGATAGTCTTAGCATGGTGGTTTTCTCAAGGGCTAGTTATTTGTGGTATAAGTAAGCAATAGTGGTGTCTTACCAAGCGTGTGGGCATGTTCCTCACCTCCTGACAGGAAGGGGAGATGGACGTCTCCAGAAGCTTGCTTCAGTTTCTGGCCCAGGGTGCCCTCCAGGCCATAGATGGCACCTGCAGGACAGAGCCAGTTGCAGTGGTGTTTTGGGATTTGCACTTGGCTTTAGTTATTTAGGAGAAGGACTGCAATGGCCATGGAGACTTGGAACTCCCAAGGGTCCCACTTTGTTCCCCACCACTAAGGCAGGTGGGGGGGCAAAGCTTGGTCAGGCTGGTAGGGTAAGCCCATGTCCAGCTTCCCGAAGACAGGTGCAAGCACTGACCTCAATGAGGCAAATGTGGCTCCCAGGTAAACCTCCTAGGATGGGCAGACGCACCTTTACTGTACCACAGATCCTAGATAGGGGGAGAGGCCCGAAACTGCAGGCCAGTAGGCGGCAATGAGACCCACTCAGGTCCCACTTCCCAGACCTGGTGGATCTTCCCCGTCCCTCTGGCATCTTGGCTGCAGGCAGCAGGGCAGACCAGCTCGGCCAGTCGTAAGCAGTCTGTGTTTAGGACACCAAGCTACTAAGGGCATGAGCCTCCCTGCCTGGGATGGACACCTGGCTTTCAGGCCACATCCTTCCCACTCTGCTTTTGCCACACAAATGAGCCAGTCCTTTCAGTTCTGCCTGTGGGGCTCACTCCAGGTCAGTCCACAAATCTCCCCCACCCTTCCCTGACCGATGTGCGAATCTTCCCCACCTTTCCCTGTCAGATGTGATCTAGTGCTGGCAGGATGGTGCCAGGCTGCCTGAGAACACTTGGATGGGTCAGTGGTGGCCGTGCTGCAGGCCTGCCACTGAAGAGCATGTGGCACTCCGTGGGAGCAGCCAGGTGACCTGTACTTGGGAGGCTG
Organism: Perodicticus potto; assembly: GCA_963574655.1. Lineage (NCBI taxonomy): Eukaryota > Metazoa > Chordata > Mammalia > Primates > Lorisidae > Perodicticus > Perodicticus potto. Next base: position 8,780 of record CAUYRH010103952.1, read on the forward strand.
GCAGGCACGGGGTGCATGGCCCAGCAGTAGCCTGCATCTACAGCGGAAAAACTTGTCCGTGGGGCACAGTAGCACACGGAGGTTCCCCTCTCCCTCCCTGGCCTGGCAACCTGCAGAGGCAACAGCGAGGGTCGGGTCAGGGCTCGGGGCGTCAGGGATGGGCTCGCAGAATGTCACCCACAGAAGCTGCCACGTTTGGAGTTCTGTGGAACTGTGTGTGAGTTTGAGCACTGTCTGCTTTATCTTCAGGCCGTCCCTCTCCCAGTCTGGAGGCCTGTGGGAGTCAGAGGTTCGTCCGTATCTACGACTGTAAAGGTCCCACCTTCCCCTTCCCTGAGTCTGAGTCTGAGGGCGGCTTGAGGGTCTGGGGCCAAGGTGCAGTCAGCCAGGTTTCCTACCTCCACCCTCTCTGTTACCCCACAGCGTTCTTTCCCAGATGATCTATTCCAAGTATGGGGGCCTAATCGATATCTTGGGTCTTCTCTGAGGAAGGGTCACAGGCCACTTTCTTTTAGTCAGCCAATTGCCCAAGAATCATCTCCTTTTTCCGAATCTGTTTCTACACTTATAGACTAGAAGAGTGGTGACTTATCAACTTCCCGTGTTAGTGTAATATCTGTGTCCTTCGTTTTGGTGAAAAGGAACCATCTCATTTTTTTACACTAGACATCCAACAGATACTAAATTGGGAAATAATAACATTGTAATGACATTAAACATGTTTGAACACTTCCTTCAAAATTCAAATGAAGGGGACGCTGTAGACAATAGGAATTTAATAACTGAGGTTGACCAAATTACAAGAAATTGTTCTTAGTAAAAATTCACAATTGAACTTATGTATTAATAGAATTGACTTATGTAGATAGATAGATTGCATTTTTTATTAATGTATATGAATATTTGAAGTAAAAGAATTTTCCACATTTGGAATGAAATTTTCCAAACAGTCATTGTTTTTTACCATGACTAATTGGAGAACTCATTACTGTGAATAATGATAAACCTTATATATAGGGTGGATGTAAAGTTCATGTGCAAATTAAAGTTATAGCTATTTTCAATTGCACACGAACTTTATGGACAGCCTGTATGTATTAATCTTGAGATTATTTTTATTTTCTCTCTCATTATCCCTGTGTTACTTTTTAGGTGATTTTTTAATTGGATTATAACTATGGCAGCTACTACCTTTCTATGAATTAGTATTTAGATATAATGTGGAAATGTCTAGGTGGTGAGTAGCAATTTATTTTGTTAAATACCGATCCTTCATAAATATTCAAATATAATTAAACAAGAATTTCATTTTCCAGCTATAGAACTCTTTAACAACATTTTTTCTTCGGTCTTTGTCTGCTTTTCATTCTGTAAAAGTACAACTTCTGACCTTTATTGGCAACTTATCTTTCATAGTTATTTAATAAAACCTTAAGCTTCCTTTAAAAGGCCAAATCTTCTAATCCAGAAAGAACTAACGGGTTCCAAGATAAACTGATATCCTGTTGCCTCAGCTTAGTAAAACAGACAAACAAGCTTTTAAATAAATGTGAGATATAGCGTATTAGAATAATTATTACCCTCTAAATGAAAAAATTACTATTTGGGATGGTCTTTGCATTCACAAACTTCAGAGGTTATTCAGAGCATATTTAAATCGCCTCCAAAAGGATCTTTGTCATCTGGAACACATTTGTCTGAAGGCTCTAAATAAGGGCAAATTTTTGTCATTGTGTGTGTGTTAGTGTGTCTGTTTTAACCTTCCATTTTTATCCAGAGCAAAAAGTGTTTGATGACCAGCACAAAGACCATTTGGGATTAGAAATAAGGTGTGCTTACAAAATAATGAAGTATATAAACTTACAACTTTTATAAACTCTTCCCAAAGTCAATCCCCTCAGAAATATAATAAAATCACCGTGGACAATAGTAACTTTATTGTGACAAGTATGTAACCTTTTATTTTTTTTTATTAAATCATAGCTGCGTACATGAGTGCAATCAAAGGGTACAACATGCTGGTTTCATATACAATCTGAAATATTTTCATCAAACTGTTTAACATAACCTTCATGGCATTTTCTTAGTTATTGTATGAAGACATTTGTATTCTGCATTTAGTAAGTTTCGCCTGTACCCTTCTAAGATACATTGTAGGTGTGATCCCACCAATTACCCTCCCGCCACCCATCCTCCCCTCTCCTCCCCTCCCTTGCCCCTTTCCCCATATTCTTGTGCTATAGTTGGGTTATAGCCTTCATATGAAACCTGTAAATTAGCTTCATAGTAGGGCTGAGTACATTGGATACTTTTTCTTCCATTCTTGAGATACTTTGCTAAGAAGAATATGTTCCAGCTCCATCCATATAAATATGAAAGAGGTAAAGTCTCCATCTTTCTTTAAGGCTGCATAGTATTCCATGGTATACATGTACCACAATTTATT
>CAUYRH010103953.1:0-19414 GCA_963574655.1 Perodicticus potto
TAGTGATTAAGAAAATGCTATGAGGGCTATCTCTCACAGTACGATCAAAATGTTTCTGATTGTATATGAAGCACATTCTGCCCTATGATTGCACCAATGTACACAATTATGATTTAATAAAATTATTTTAAAAAAAAGAAAGTGCTCTACATTTTCACCTCATAAAGAAATTAACTGTGAAGTGACCAGTCTGGGTTTTGTTCCATATTTCTGCTTTCTTCAGACCTTTACTGAATACAAAGTCAACTTCCTCTGGTCAGCTCACTGGAGCTCTTATTTAGAATGGAATGCTCTCCAATTCAAAAATTGCATCAAAAATAAAAACCCATTAGATCATTAAACTAATTTTCCTTTTTTAAACAAGGGTGACAGATTAAATTTCTACTAGAGACATAAAATACTGCTTTTGTTGGCACCAAGTGTTATAATTTAGCATCTGAGTCAAGATAAAACCTCAGGCAGGAACTCCACCTTCTTGAATAAAGCAATGTCCCTAGACACAGAAGGGCAACATTATTCCCTTCAAGCTTTTTTGAGGGATGTTCAATATTTTATTTGACCCAAAAGAACATCATCAGTAGCACAATGTCATCCTGAGTAGAATTTGTGCATTGATGGAGCAGAGAGGGAACAGATAAGACAAAACCTTTGTTAGCAACAGATATTTGTGCATAGTATGCAGCTTTTTAGCACCCTGTGATTCTCCCTCTAATAGTTTCTACACAATAAAGTATGTTCTTTACATTAAGCTTTATTACCTTTGTAACTATTGCGTTTGAATAGAATCTTGAATTTTCCAAGGAATTCTGTTATACCCTAGCTCATTTTATTTCTCTGCTATAAATTCACACAACTAAGCATGATCTGGCTTCTACTTTATCTTACCTTTGCCTTGCTTAACACTAATTGTGTTTGATCTTCCACTCAATATGCTTTCTTTACATGTTTGGAAGGTCCTTTTCCACCTGACTCTGGTTGGAAGTGTGGCCTCACTGTATCACCATCACTTGGGAATCTGTTAGAAATGCAAATTCTATGGCTCCAGCTCAGACCTCTGAATCAGAAACTGTGAGAATTGGGGTGACATTCAGTTTAACAAGTTATTCTGTTGATTCTAACACAGAGTCAACTTCTAGAACCACCCACATATGAGACCCAACTCGTACGTTATTTGCTGCAAGAACACAGTTGCAAATCCTTGTCCCTCCTTTTGTGTTCTCATTAACCTGAGTCTATCTATACTGGAATGCTTACCATTTTTGTTAAAAGTATTCTCTTGAATTTTTATAGGAGGGGTCAAGGTATAGTTGCTATAATTCATATGTGTGAAAATAAAACCACCACCATCAAAACTTTATTTTCTATTACTGGGCTTATTATGCTTTTGTTGGGCAATACAGCATAATGACCAAGAGGCTGAATTAAATTTCTGGCTCTGCCACTTACTAGCTGGGTGAGGATGGAATTTGCTTAATCTCTGTGGGTCTCATTTGTGAAATAGAGATACTACTGCCACAGGGCTGCTATAAGGATTAAATAGTTTAATATATTTAAAGCACATAAAACATTTCCTGGTAGAGAGTAAACATTACATAAGTGTGAAATTTGCTAATATTTTTCTTGACCAGAATCGAGGGGAAGTATAAAACACTTGAAAGGATCTGTCCAAGATATACTTCTTGTAGGGTGGCACCCGAGGCTCAAGGATTAGGGTGCTGGCCCCTTATGCCAAGGGTAGCAGGTTTGAACCCAGCCCCAGACAAAAAAAAAAAAAAGAAACTGCAATGAAAGATGCAAAAATGTTGTATAAAAATGTTTCCTTCAAGTAACTTCAGTGTCATTTGAGTAACTGCTTAGTATTTCATGGTTTTTCTCCATTCTGCCTCATCTTTTTGCCTTTTTTCTGGGTGTAACCTGGACATAAAGAAAATTTATGCATCCTCGTGAAAGTAGAAATGTCACGGAAGTAGGAAGGAGCTTCTTGTTCTCTATGGCTTTGCTTCTGCTGCCCTCTGTCTGGAGCATACCACGCATCACTTGATTTATGGACATCAATTTCTCTTCTCTCTGTATCTAGACTAAGTGTTTACAGCTCGTATCATCTGTTGGCTGTCCCTTATTAGCAAGAATAATACGCAATGATAGTGTTCACAGAGCACAGCCACACAGCCTGATGACCAGGCCTCTGCCTTAGTTCTTGCCAAATCTGCTGACTTGTTGTAAATCATTAAGTACCAGGTAGGGTTGGGGGGTGGGGGGAATGTCCCAGCCTTCACCGTGGGACTTTGACCCTTAGCCTGCTTCTTAGTCCCCAGCTACCTTTGATATACTAACCCTGTCTTTTCTGAATTTCTGCCACACACCTACTGACTATGGTGGACTATGAGGAGAACTAAAACTGGCCAGCATCTGTAGATACCATCTCCATCCACCCTCTGTGCCACCACAGATCCACACCATATGTTTCTTTGAATGAGAAAAATGTGCCCTTCTTGGGCATGGCCAGTGGACTGGGCTGTCCTCTGCTTTGAATAAGGTGCTGTTTCCCTGATGCTGCTGTTGTCAGAGCACACAGCAGCATTTCAGCTCCTATAAGCCCCTCAGTTCAGCACCCTTAAAAAGTGAACTCCCTTGTCAAGTTTTAAAGAAGCTCTTCTCAGACCAGTGCTTCCCTTCTGCTACTCACCACTAGTGAAATGAAGGGAGACAGGGATAAAAGAATTGAAGTCCTAGCTACATTTTCATGGATTTTTCTTTAAGCCCTTTCCTGTCAACTCATTCACTTTGCTGCCTCCTCATGCCTTTGCATGTGACTGACAGCCTGGGAAAGAGGAAATACCAGCCAACCAGAAGCTTCTCTGGTGTAACACACTTCAAATCTCTCTGTAGATCCTGAACTCTTCCTCCCCAAAGAGATGGAGTTTCCCAGTTGCCCCTCAACCCAACAAATTCGTGTTCTCCACACTATGGTTGGAAGTAATGTTCCACATACAACATGCGAAGGATTTCTTGGACGTTTAAAAATTACTATTCTTGCTTACAAAAGGAAGAGCATTTGATGCTGAGTTCATGAGCAACTGTTTCTCTTCAGCAGGTGCATGCTATACACAGAGGTCCCCACACCTCTTCCTCTGAGGATGGGTAGTAGAAAAGGGGCACACAATTTTGGAATTCACCACCCACTGGTATTTCATGAAGATGCACACTGGTGGCTCAGACATGTAGACCAGGAGGTTTGAAAGCTGGACTTGGGTGGTGAGCACATAGACTGGACTGATAGAAGTGTGCTATAAGGAACCAAGAAGTGGAGATTTGGGAAGCACCCACTCCTACCCTCAGGAAAACCATGCCATTGGATAGAGGCAGAAAGATACTAGCCCAAGGACTTAGCACTCAGACTATAGGCCCCCTCCCCACTAACACCCCTCAAGTTTAGAGAGCTCATACTGACTTGTATAGCGGCAGCTCCCCCTAGTGTCTGGGAAAGCATTTTATGAGCCCTGCCAAGGCTTTGCAAAGCATTTCTGGCTCTGGCAAACCAGCCACAGGTGCCTTGAGCCTCCCTCCACCTTAGTGGTGATGGAGAACAAGCAATCTCCTGGGAGCTTCAGGCTCTCCCCTAAAGCTCGGGGCACTAAAATACTCCAGTTAGTGAACTAGATTCTGCCAAAGGTGCAAAAGGACATCTTGGCAGCTGGCTCACTCTTATAAAGCATCAAACAATGACAGGGAGAACAATTCTATAGGGCATGATAGTATCACCCAACTCCAGGAAATAGACCATGGTGACAAATACTCACAGGTACCACCCCTCCATTTTAAGCTGGGGGACTCAACAGAATTCACATTTCTGGGAAGATGTGAAGCCAGCATGACAGAGGCTATGACAGAGATCATCAGACCTACTTGAACATTCTATAGATAACTAGGAGATCAGTGCCCTTCTCTTTGGCATGATCAGAGGTTGATCTTTGGGGACATAAGGCCATGCCTGCTGGCCAGTCTCAAGTCTTGATCAAGAGGCCAGGCCATTAATGAAAAAAAATTCTGGAAGTATGAAAAATTAGAGCAAAAATGTCACCCCCAAAAGGCAACAACTCTTAAGCAGCATAAACCAACAAATTTAAAATAGAAATGACAGGTAAAGGATTCTAATTTGAATTGTAAGGAAGCTCAATGTAATACAAGAGAAAATGGAAAACCAACACACAACCCTCAAAAAAACCACAAGAAAAATACAAGAAATTAATAAAAAATTCCCTAAAGAAATATAATTATTTAAAAAATCCAAATATAACTTGTGGAAATGAAAAATTCATTCATGGAAATATAAAATACAGTGGGAAATTTTAACAATAGACTAGACTAGGCAAAAAAATTCATATCTTAAAGACATCACCTTTGAATAAAACGAGTTAGTAAAGAAGAAAGAACAGAGAAATAAGAAGAATGAACAGAATCTACAAGAAACATGGAATTATGTAAATATAGCTAACATAAAAATCATAAGCATCTTTGAAAGTGAAGAAGAAAATACATAAGGACTGGAAAACCTATTTGAGAAAATAATTCAAGTAAACTTCCCTGGTCTTGTTGGAATTTTAGATATCCAGGTATGAATGAACTCAATGAACTTCTGGGAGATTCATCACTAATAGTCAATCATCAAGACACATAGTTATCAGACTGGCTAATGTTAATAGAGAAGAGGAACTTTTGAATGCCTTAAGGTGAAAATATCGGGTAATTTACAAAGGAAAAAATCCCTCAAAGTAACTGGGAACTTCTCAATTGAGACTTTACAAGCCAGAGGGGATTGAGGTCTTATCCTCAATCTTCTTAAAGAGAATAATGGCCAGCCTTGTCCTGCAAAACTAAGTCTCTTATATGAGGGAGAAATAAAGACTTTTTCAGCAGCACTTAGATAAGCCTTATACATTGTTAAGCACAACTGACACACACTAGGATAAAATCATTCAAAACTAAAGCTCAAAACCCATACATAATAGTCAAAAAGTAAAACAAAGCAATAAGGTTCTACCCAACAGGATGAACTGAAATACATCCCACTTATCAATTCTTTCAGTAAATGTGAATGGCTTAAATTCCCCACCCAAGGGTCATAGGCTGGCTAAATGGATAAAAAATTATAAACCAAGTAAGTTCTGTCACGAGGAAACACATCTAACCCACAAGGACTTACTCAGACTCAAGATGAAGAGATAGAAAAAATATTCCATGCAAACTGAAGAAAGCAAGAGTAGCCATTCTCATGTCAGATAACATAGATTTCAAATCAACCACAATTAAAGAAAAGACAAAAATGGTCACTAGACAAAAATTAAGAGAGCAATTGACCAAGAAGACATCACAATCCAAAATACTTATGAAACTAACCTAGATTTGTCCAGATTCAAAAAGCAAACTCTACTACATGTAAATAAAATGATAAACAACAACACAGTAGTAGCTAAGGCTTCAGCATTCCTCCAAGAGAACTAGGCAAATCTACCAAGCAGAAAACAACAAAGAAACACTGAACTTAAAAGGGACCATACAGCAAATGGACCTAAAAGATATTTGAAGCTCAAGAACTACTAAGTAAGTATACATTCTTCTCATTAGTACATGGGACATTCCCTAAAATAGATCACATTCTAGGCCACAAAATATGTCATAGCAAGTTCAAAAATTTAGTAAGTACACCATGTATCTTCTCTGACCATAGTGGAATAAAATTAGAAACCAACTCCAACAGTAACACTCAATCTTCTACAAAGTCATAGAAATTAGACAATCTGCTGCTTAACAAGTATTTGGACAGGGATGAAATTATGATGGAAATCAAATTACTTCTTGGACCGAATGACAATGGGGACACAAGTTATTCAAACCAATGGAATTCAGAAAAAGAAGTTGTAAAGGGTAAATTCAAAGCTTGAGATGCCTGCATCAGAAAGGCAGAAAGGTCATGAATCAACAATCTGATGAATTGCCTCAATGAACTAAAACAAGAAGAGCAACCCTATCCAAAACCCAGAAGGAAAAAAGAAATAACTAAGCTCAGAGCAGAGCTAAATGAAACTTAAAACAAATTAAAAAATACAGAAGATGAGTGCAACAAAACTTGGCTCTTTGAAAAGATAAACAAAATTAATAAATGTTTCACAAGATTAACCAGAAATAGTAAAGAAGGGACCCAAATAAGCTCAACCAGATATGAAAAAGGAGATATTACAATAAAACATCAACAGTGAGTACTAGGCAGAGCAATTGGGCAAGAAAAGGGAATTAGAGTATCCAAATGGGAAAAGAGGAGGTCAAACCATCACTCTTTCCTGATGATATGATCTTATACCTAAAAATCCCCAAAGACTCTAGGAAGAGACTTCTGGAATTAATAAATAAATTAACAAAGTCTCAGATTATATAGCTAACTCACAAAATCATTGCCATTCTTATACACCAACAATAGTCAAGCTGAGAATCAAATTAAAGACTCAACACCATTCACAATATCTACAAAGAAAATAAAATACCTAGTAATCTACTGAACCAAGGTTGTGAAAGATGTCTATAAAGAGAATTATGAAACACGGAGAAAGGAAATTGCAGATGATGTAATAAAATTGAAAAACATTAGCTATTATTCCATGGATTGGTGGAATCAGCATTGTGAAAAATTCCATACTACCCAGAGTGATTTATAGATTCAATGCAGTCTCCATCAAAATACAAATATCATGTTCACATATCTATAAAAAATAATTCTATGCTTTGTATGGAAGCTGAAAAGAGCCCGAATAGCCAAAGACTAACTTAAGGGAAAGGAACAAATCTGGAGGCATCATTTTACCAGACTGTAAGCTATACTACAAGGCTATAGTAACCAAAACAATGTTGTACTGGCACAAAATTAGAGACAGGGATCAACATAATAGAACATAGAACCCAGATATAAAACCATCCTCCCACTGCCATCTGATCTTTGGCAAAGCAGACAATAATATACAATGGAGAAAGGAGTCCCTGTTCAATAACTGGTCTTGGGAAAGTTGGCAGCCACATCAAGAAGACTGAAGCAGGATCCATACCTCTTACTACTCTCCCAAATCAACTTAAGATATACAACAGACTTAAACCCAAGACATGAAACCACTAGAATTCTAGAAGAAAAATGTTGGAGAAGACCTAAACAAAGAATTTATGAAGAAGACCCCAATGGCAACCACAGAAATAATAAAAATAAATAAATGGGCCACTGGGCACAACACTAGGTTCTCCAGCTAACTTTTTTCCATAAGAAGCAGTCCCTCCTGGCCCTAAAATGATTTGGCAATTTGGCACAAGTAGGGTAATTTGCCCCTCTCTTGATGGCTTAATATTGAGGTTCTGTACTCCACAGGGATTTTGCCACTCCCCTGGTTCTCTCCAGCATACTTCCTCAGTCTCTTCAGCAGAAATATAGTTGTTTATCTGTTGTTTAGTACCTCTTTATAGGGAGGATGAGCAACAGGCAACTCCAGTTAATCATCTTCTTGACATCACTTTCCCTGTTCTAGTGTCTAAATAAAATTTAAAATGCATAGATATGTAGATAAATTCAGAAACTATCACGTATTGGTAGTATATCTGTCTTAAAAAATAAAAAATAAAAATTTATCCTTCAGAAAGGATGTGCCATACAATGGGCTAGGTTTTAGGGTGCATGGGTTTAAGTCCTACTCATAGCCCTAACTTTAAAACCATCCTTATAACAATATTTCTGAGCTTCCTTTTTCTCTGCAGTGGTGTGTAAAATGCATGTGGATCAGATTATTAAATTGGAAGTTTCTTTTACTCTATGCTAACCCTATTTTAAAAAACAATAAAAATTTTATTTTTTGATTCAGCAAAGAACACTAGCATCAGTCATTTAAATGTATTAAAGGATTCTTCTTTTTTTTTACAGTGGTCACTGATTATCTTACATTTCTCTTACTAAATAAATCATTAATTGATTTTATATCATATAATTGATTAACTTTTTTTATGCTTTACTCCATTTATTTTCTTAATATAATACTATATCTTATTTTCATATTTACATTCTTAAAATTTTTTTTCCACTAACATATTTACAAACAGTTTTAGCTGGCAATTATTTTGAAAATAAAGGTGGGCGTAAATCTGACTAGGAAGCCTCTTTACTGTTTAGACATCAGGCAATCTGGTGGAGTACCCTCAAAAGGGAATGAAATTGACAACAGAGAATACTATTTTACACGTCGGAGAGCACTTCAAGGTTAACAGTTAGTGAATGCATAAGCTATTTATTCCTACTAAATGTTCATTCAGTTGTTGTAAAAGCATCATAAAATGATTAACTTTTTATCAAATGAAATTACTGAAAAACACTACTGTAAAAATAATTCCAGCATAATCATTATTAACCTGCAACTTACTTCGTTTAAAAAAAACTGCTGAATTACATTGCTAGTAGACAAATAATATTTCATTTTGACAGGCATTGATTTTAGGGAGATTAAAATATTTTTAAGTGTTAGAAATATATATATATGTGATTCATAAACATAATTAGTATAGAAGTAAAAACTACTGATACCTGATATTTCTATGGTTTTACATTTGTCTTGTCCCATCAGAAAAAGAATCATTCAATCTAAATTAACTCATTTGCAAACTTGGAAAAATTGTCCTCTACTTTGGAGTCACTTGACATTAAGCTATATTCTGAACAATGTAAATTTCAAAAGTGTTAAAATTTGCTGCTTACAATATTCATATTATGCTTCATTCACATTCAAACGTAGGTTCTATTAATATGTTCTTAAGACATAAGTAGAAATAGAGCTCAGTCTCTAGAACAGAACTTCTCAACTGTGGCACTTTTTTTTTTTCTCCAAAGAAAGGAGCACAGAGTAGAGACAGGAAAGCTGGGAAAGAGAGACAAAGAAATGTGAGAAGGGAGAGAGAAATTGTAGAGGGAAGAGAAAGAGAAGGAAAAGAACAAAGAAGATGGGAAAATGCAGCAGCAAAGGGAGACAGAGAAAGGGAAAATGAGGAGACAGATGAGGATAAGAAAGAAAAACCGAGGTGGGAAAAAGAGAGAGGGAGAGGGGGGCAGAGGATAGGGGAAGAAAGGGAGAAGACTCAGTACTATTGACCATTGAGGGCAGTTAAGTGTTTGGTTTGGTTTGGTTTGGGTGGGGGCTGTCTTTTGCATTATAAATAGCTTAGGAGGCTCGGCGCCTGTGGCTCAACAGGCTAAGGCACCAGCCACCACATACACCTGAGCTGGCGGGTTCGAATCCAGCCCGGGCCCGCCAAACAACAATGACAGCTGTAACCAAAAAATGGCCAGGTGTTGTGGTGGGCACCTGTAGTCCCAGTTACTTGGGAGGCGGAGGCAAGAGACTCGCTTGAGCCCAAGAATTGGAGGTTGCTGTGAGCTGTGATGCCATGGCACTCTATTCAGGGTGACAGCTGAAGGCTCTGTCTCAAAAATAAATAAATAAATAAATAAATACATAAATACATAAATAAATAGCTTAGGAACATTTCTGGTTTCTAATTACTTCATGCATATAGCAACTCCACCCCTATTTTTAGAATCAAACATATATTCTTGTGTGGCAAAAATCACCCCTGGTTAGAAAACCACTGTTCTAGAACACACTGAATCAAAAATAATTTTAATGCCATTTTTAAGTGTATACAATCAAATTAGATTTTTAAAATTCCATTTTAAATTTTGCTTTAACATTTTTATAGATAAATAACTTATAGACCATATAATTTATCCTATAAAGTGTATAATTCAATCATTTTCATCATATTCATACAACTGTGCAACCATCATTAAATCTGGATCGTAAACTTCACTGTAAAACCCCTTCCTCTTGTTGAGGCTGATCTGGAACTCCTGAGCTCAAGCAATCTACAAGCTTCAGACTCCCTAAGTGCTAGGATTACAGACTGCACCATCTCAACTAAAAATTGAAAAACTAGACAGACGTAGTGGCATATGCTCTGAGTCCCAGCTACTTGGGAGGCTGATGCAAGAGGATCACTTGAGCCCAAGGGGTTCAGGTTGCTGTGAGCTGTGATGCTACAGCACTCTACCCAGGGTGACAGACTGAGACTCTGTCTCAAGAAATAAATAAATAAATAAATAAGAACCATTATTCCTATTAGCAGCCTTTCTCATTAATACCCCACCTTCATGGTCAGTGCCTATGGCTCAGTGGGCAGGGCACCGGCCCCATACACTGAGGGTGACGGGTTCAAATCCAGCCCCAGCCAAACTGCAACAAAAAAATAGCTGGTCATTGTGGCCGGCACCTGTAGTCCCAACTATTCAGGAGGCTGAGTAAAGAGTATCACCTAAGGGCAGGAGTTGGAGGTTGCTGTGAGCTGCGTGACACCACGGCATGCTACCAAGGGTGACAAAGTGAGACTCTGTTTCTACAAAAAAAAACAAAAAAAACCACCTTCATCTCTCACTCCCAGACAACCACTAATTTGCTTTGTATGTTTGCACATTTACCTGTGCTGGAGATTTCATATATATGGAACCATAAATGTATCTTTTAGTGTGTGGGATTGAATTCTTTCACTTAGTATTTAGTGTTTTCAAGTTGCGTCCATGTTGCGTATAGCATGTATTAGTACTTTACTTATTAGTTATTGCCAAATAACATTCCATTATATGCAGATGATTTGTTTCACTTATACTTCTACTTGCTAAGAAATAATTGCATTACATTCTTCAACTATGATTGTAAATCAGCTACTCATTGTTTTTGTTCTATTGTTTGCTTTATGTCTTTTGAGGTTATGTTATCAGGCTCTTGCAAAGTTATTTTTATCATCTCTTTCTATTGTTTTATCCTTTTTATTATTATAAAATGTCCATTCTTATCTATAGGCTTATCATATTTCATATTCTACTTTTTCATCCTTATATTAAAGATATCTCTTATTTGTAGAATGCAGTTAAATTTTTAGTATGCAGTTTTAAAATGGTTGTCTACTAATTCTAGGTTTTCTCCGAATTGTTTTACCTGTTCTATATTGTTCTGCCTGTTCCTTTTAGACTGTAAGTAGCTCATTATAATATTCTCCTCTATTCACTTACTATTATATACAGTACATTCTTTTTCTTTTCTTTTGGCGATTTCTCTCAAAATCACAATATATATCCATCTTTATGTAAATTAGTACTTCATTAATATAAATTATTTCTTTAAGCCCTCCTCAAAAATGAAAAGAACTTACTAGATGTTAACTCTGTATCACTCCATTTTCCATGCTGTTGTTGCTGTGTGTTTTTATTCTGTGTATATTATCAACCTCATAAGGTATTCCTAATATTACTTTATATGATAAGTATTCTTTTACTTCTTCCTACATCCTGTTTTTTCCATTAACTAATGACTTATCTGCTTATATCTCAAAACACTTTCATGATAGCTCAAAAGCTCTTTTGTGTAGTTCTGCTAGTGGTGAATCCTACAACTTTTTGTTTAAGCAAAATGTTTTAATTTTACCTTCACATTTTTAAAGAGGTTGTCAGAATTTTTTTTCTTGAATAAGGAAATTGAATTGGCTCTTTAGCTGCAATTTCTGCAAATAGAAAAAAATACATCTTTTCAAATACAGACACTTTCACTTTGAAGATTATTCTCTATTATTTATGTCTTTATTTTAAGGACCCCCACCCCCCCCCCCGGGAATAGGCTAGTAATGCTGTCCCTGCCTCCCAAGAGCAATCTGAAAAATCATACTTTTTGACTTCTGGCTTCCAATGTTTCATGTAGAAAATTTGTTAAAAGTATTATATGATTGTTGCAACTTTAAAGGTAGCATTACTTTTTTACCCCACTCTAGCTTATATTAGAAATTTCCCTTTATATGTCAGCATTTTTCCATGATTCAGTAAGAATGGCTTATTTGAATTTATCCTGTTTAAGAATTTCAGCATTGCATGAAATTTCTGACTTGATGTCTTTTGTCAGTTTTAGAAAATCCCAAGTAATTATCTCTTTAAATAATACTTTCCCCCATATCTGTCTGTTCTACATATAAATATTCTAGACATTTATTCATCATGTTCCATGGCATTTTCTATGTTCTTTTCTTCATTTTCCATTTTTTCCCTCAGTGCATCTGACCTATTTCCCATTTGACTAATGCTTTCATTAGTTATGTGTAATCAGATGGTTTTGAGTTTCTTGAATCCTCAATTACATTTATTGTATTTCAAAGTTCAGAATTTTTATTTTATTTTTATAATTTATTTTGTTTTCAAGAAGAGTACTTAGTTAAACTTGAATTTCAGTAACAATGAAATTAGTATAAGTACAACCCGAATAATTTTTGAGACACAATTTTAGAAGTATTTGTTGTTTATATGAAGTTCCAATTGGATTTGGAATTCTGTATTTTTATTTGCTAAATCTGATGATTCTATTTTTAGTTCTGTACTGAAAACTTCTATAGCCATCTAATTTTTTGAATATATAAAATATTGTCATTTAAAATCTATCTATGATAACCTCAATGTTTTTATCTCCAGGAGCTGTTTTCTTTTCTTCTTTTTTCTTTGACTTTGGTAATGTGGCTTTGTCTACTGTGTGGGAGACAAAATTCTAAGATGATTGATAACATTCGTGCCCCTGTGTCAATGCCTGGGATAATTTTCTCCCCTGAAGTGAGGGCACCCGCTGAATAGGATGGGACATAGCTCTTGAGATTATGTTATTTTACATGGGAAAGGGACTTTACAAATGTTATGAAGGCCCTCCATCAGTTCACTGTAAATTGACCAAAAGGGACTTCATAGCTACCTATCCTTATTAATCACATGATTAGGCCAATATGGGTCTGATCGAATCATATTAGCACTTTAATCTGTTTACATTTTAAGTACAAGAGAAATTTAAAGTGAAAGCGTTGCTTTTCTGCTGGCTTTGAAGACAAAGCCAGTTTCTATGGTGAGAGAGGGCCTATGAAGGGGGACACTTGACAAGAAACTGTGAGTATATTTTAGAGGTCTAGAATATACTCCAGTCAACAACCACAAAGAAAACAGCAACTCTGGTCTGTCTTACAGCCACATAGAACAATAACCTGACAATGGTTAGGAGAGGAACTCAAGCTTCAGATGCGACTGTAGTCCAATAACATCTTAAATTCAGTCCAAGACCCTCAGAAGAAAACCCAGCTAACCAGAACAAAACCATAAATACTACAAAATAACAATTGGTGTCTCTTTTATTGTGACTTTTGGACTGAGAATTGAGTTGGTCTATAGCAAACCAGCCCACCATCATCAGAAGCAAAACAAAATGTCAAATGATATTGTAACAATTCTACCTTAAAAAATATAATCAGTCCCAATAGAGCCACTGTAAGTCCACCATCATTCTAAAAGATTATTCTTGACACTACAAACATAAACGTGTCTAAAATATATAGTATAGAAAATGAAAGAAAATCAGGATTTGCAAGTAAATATGGAAAGATATCAGAGAAGGATTCTTAGATTTGTAAACAGTTCTCTTACAGGATTTGTCTGAAATATCATACTCCCTATATTGAATTCAACATGGTGAGCTAGGCATATGTATTTGCTTCCCCATTGAGAGTCAGAAGAAGTAAAAATCTTAATAGAAATAAATGTAGAAGTGCAAACAAAAAGAATATTTACCCCCCAAAGGAAATTTTTCAACAAATTTCTATGAAGTGGAAAATGGATAGAATGGGCAAAAATTTACTCTTATGTAAAGTGGAAGATTCAGCCTAGCAGAGTCTCTGCCAGCCTGTAACTTGAAAATGAGAAGATGCAGAAAATAGAAATGAATTGAAGGGCACTGTATGAACTAATTCCACAGATTGATAGTGTCTTCTTTATCAAAGCAATATGGAATGTAAAAAGCAATGGTGTTTATCACAAGGGAAACACTGTCCCCGAAGTAACTCTTCTCTAAAAGTTTTGAATTTTCTCTTTGGGGAAAATGAAGATCTTTGATGAACATGTCGTTTCTTATCTTACCTTAGAATTTGGAATCTGTGAAGAGCATCTCACTGTCCTTCTAAAGAATGAAGTGGCAACCAGAGATCATGAGAGGGGACACAGCCACTCGAAGGGGAACAAGAAACATAAACGGAAAAACTTATTCTGAAAAAAACATCAATCTAATTTATGAAAGAAAATAATTTTAAAAGTTATAATCAATGTAGAATGTTCAAAAACCTATTACAACCTTAAAGAACAGTATGCTAGGCAAATTTGAAATCAAGAAAGGTCACTCAGGGAATAAAAATTTTCTTGCCAAGATTAATAATTAAAATAAACTCAAAGAATTCTTGTAAAATATGAAGAAAACAATAAAGGACAAATAAAGATGCTCTAATATCTCATTAGGAACAGAGGAAATAAAAAAAAGACATTAAAAGAAATAATAGAAGGTAGTTTTGTACAAATGAAGAAAGAGGTATATATATTTTCCGATTTGAACACTGAATATCCAGAAAAAGGAATTTTAAAAGAATGTAAACATAGTTTCTTGAAATTATAGAATATTTAAGATACATGGGAAGTCCCCAAGGCTTTTTCCTTCCTGAGAAAGGAAAAGCAAGTTTACTAACAATGGGAAGAACATCAGATTCCTTATCATAATACTGCATGCTAGTGGACAAGTTACTACATGTTGAAGAGCTGAGAAAGGAGAACAAATAAAGGAATAAGAGAGAGAAGAGGAAGGAAAAGATATTTTCAGACATGTAGCCAGAAAGAAAATAATAACTTGTTTTTCCATCTTTTTAATAAAGGTAGCCCTCATAAAAACAAAAATCAGAAACAGAACGTTTTACTTCTAGGGGAGAAAAGAGATTGGGAAAACATTGCTGTTACAGTTATTTTATGATAAATATTTTTGAAACCATTAGATGTGTAACCAGTATTAATCTGAAGCATGCATTAATTTAAGGCAATCATATTTATTATTTTATGAATTTGATTCGACATTAATTTTACCTGAAATTTTAGTCCAATAGAAATTACTTCTTTTAATTATTATATATGCAACTTGACTAGTTCTGATTGATTATTTGATTGCATTACAGTCTCCTTATTGTTTCTAACCCCAGACGCGATGTAAATGATTCAGAGTCCTGGGTCTGGCCCATGGTTTTACACCAACATAAATTCTTTCTTTGAAATACAATATTCCTTGTAAAATTCCATTCTAAAGAAATTCTCTTCATCATGCCTGACATATGACACTCATGGTTAGTGTTATAACACAACAAAGAAAATATGCATAAGAAACCTTGCTAGAAAAAATGTAATTTAAAAAAAATATATATTTTTATCTTCAGAGATGGCTTATTATTGCATCTTGTCATAATATCTGAATGATGTGCCTGGTGCTGAAGTGTATTTGAAACAATAAAGGGCTTGTACAACCGTCAAATACTGTTTTGCTTCCACATTTAATTGACTTCCAGAATCATTGATTACCATATTCAGACAAACATGTTAATACTCTGTTGTTCTATAAAAATATCTGTAATGGGGTATGACGATAGTTTTATTTTGTTATTTAATCTTGGAGAGACCACTGGGATTATCTCATTCAATTGATGTTCACTTCTCGCGTCTGAACCATTGATTACACACACAGATTTAGACTTAGCAAAAGAGCATTAAATGCAATGCAGTTTGAGCCAAAAAAACCCCAGCTTAATTATTACTTATTCTCACGTGCAAGGCATGCCCTCCCTATGACACATAGGACAGAGCAGTGAACGAGGTCAATAAAACACCTTCCCTCAAGGAGCTTCCATTCCAGTAATTTTGGTTTTGTCAAAGAACAAGAAAAAATGGGAAATAGTAAATGCAAATAGCTCCACATTTTAAAAAAAAATCCTTATTTCATTTGCATGTTTGAAATAGAGCATTATTTGGGTTAGTACAAAAAGGAACTCCATTTCTGATTATACTGAATGAACATATTCAAATTCTTCCTCTCAAAGGCAAGACATCTACTTGGGATTGTATAATTTCTCTGAAAGATGTAGGCAGTCAGAAGATTCTTCTTTTATCTCTAGAAGAAAAGATAATTGTGGGAAAGGTCCTCTTCATGTTTTATGCATCTGTCCTCAGAAATGGAAACATGTAAAAGAACACCTGAGAAGATAGAGTATGTGGGGGAAGGGGATATGTGGCTAAGCCCTGAAGAGTTAAAGCAAGTAGGTCTACTAAGGTAGAAGTGACAACCAGATATTCAAGTTCAACTGGGAAGCAACAGGGAACTGCTTGAAGTATCTAGAAACTATTGGCAAGCCACTAATCTTTGATGCCCTGAGGCCTTAAATATATATGCCCCACTGTAAGGGATGGCCTCAATCTCGCTTTTCTTTTGGATGTTACCCAGACCTGAAGCTTTTCCTTTTCTTCTCTCCTTCCATAAATCATTACCAAGCTCTTGCAATTACAGAAGTGATTGTGTAGACCTTCTTGTCAGTGTCCTTCCCTCTGCTGTGTCTAGCTGAATTTTCCACTTATTGAAATTCCAAATATTCTTCAGCTCTGAATCAAATTTACCTCCTTAACTGTGAGCTTAATCCCTCTAGCTGAGTGATCTGCCTCTCATCTTTATCCCTATATCTTGTCTCTCATGTAAAATGTTTTACCTACTGCACTATCCTGCAGATGGTAGTAATAGTAGTTTACTTTTCAAACTATAGTCAAATGTCCTTGAAATTCAGAAGCATGTTTTCTCATACTTCTTGAAATAAGCCAACAAAGTGATAGATATAGTTTAGTGAGTTCTGGACTCAATGGTGTATCTCGACTGTCACTAATAATAACTAATGACCATGTTTTAAACCCTTAATGATTCTGAATTCTAATTTTGCATCTACTGGAAAATTAGAATTGGAAGTGCTTCATCAGGATAATGATGTGGTCTTACTTCTTCTTCACAGTGGTAAACATAATGCTCTTAATATAGTAGGCTTTCATAAATATTAGTTGAATGATGACTGAATTTACTTTGGGAGTAAATGATGGGGGTGATAAAATGGAAAAGATATAAAACATGGCCCCAGGAGAGGGTGTCTCCAAGTCTGGAACTGACATTTACTAGTTCTGCAGATTTGATCAAGTCCTGTTTTATTGGTCTGTAAAGTGGGAATTAAAATGAGATCTATTTTACATTTCACTGTGTACATTAAATAAAGCAATTTATAGTGAGATATGTGTCTTGTTTTGCTCTGTCTCCATATTACCATCTTCCATTCAATGAACTTGTGCATATCAGTAGGTGGATATGGCAGAGAACAGTCTTGAAATAACCTTAGGGGCTTCCTGCTTCCTTCTAAGACTCAGTGTCTAGAGACAATGCACTGGGCAGAAACAAAGTTCTTGTTTCAAAAATAAGAATGTAGAAAGAAGATGGAAAGTGAAGAACACAGAGAAGATAGTAAGTCCAGAGCTGAGCCCTACTGAAGAGGAAATAAAACTCAAGAAAAGGACTAGGTAGTGGACAGAGACAGTGAAAGAAGCAGAGGCCACAGAACAATCCCAAATGGAGAATCATGACTCTCAATTATGACTTGGTATTAACTCAAGCAGACAGATGACTCATTGACCAGGGCCCACAGCCCATCTGGGCTCTGCGTGTGGTTTCCCTGTGCACCCACAAAAAAATATTAAGTATTGGAAACTCCCCTCCAAAAATCAAAATCAAGTTTTCTGTATGCTTGGTGGTATTAAAACATAAATAGTCTGACAAATACGTCATTGATTACTTTTTGCACATCAACATGTGTGGGCTAACATTCATATCTTCAAATATGAAAGATATTTTAATTGTGTATTGCTATTGAATAACTATTTTAAAAGAATGATCAAATACGTACATTGGATATAATATGAGTGTCTATAATTTGATAGCTAAGTAATCATTATTATTGGTTTTATTGTTACTGTTCAAATACTAGAGATGCATGGTCTTGGAAAGATTGCATATACTTATAAAATGGTAAGGAGAATTAACAAGGAGTGCTTGGTATGTACCCATGTATACTTAAAACTAACCTCATTGACTTACATATCATCTACTATTTCATCTTTGTCTACAAAGACCTAATGAGTACTGCATTGGCACAAAGGTGGCAAAAATGGAGAAAGTGGCAATCTAGAACAACTGGCAACCTGTATATCACTTCTAAAGTAATTGTGAATTTGCTGGAGTAAAGATCTTTTCCAAGTCTGTATAAGCAGCTGGTTCACAAAATACCTTTAAGAAAACTGTAATTTCACTAAGGTGACCTCCACTTTGTGACCACCTCTGTGACAGCACTGATGGAGACTAAAGTTGTGATGACAACAACTTTGTTTATTAAATTGGCATTCAATGAGCAATGACTTACTTCATGTAAAATACTTGCTATAGAATATGACACACTACTGTTTAGTACAATTTACTTCCAAATGAAACACTGGATCCAGTGAAGGAGTGTTGCAGTCTCATAAATTTTTGATCACCTTATGTAAAAAAAGAAAATCTTTCTGTTGAATTCTATTAAATATCTAACAGGGACTTAGAAACTTATCCACCCACCTGCACCCATTATGAATAGTATGAAGCCATAAAAGTTTCTGTCTAGGCACTTTTAATTTTATTTTTATTTACTGCTGAGTCATAGTCTCTTTACATTGAAAGGTAATGTATATTCCAACTATTTACCATTCAAAGCTTTGCTATACAAATCTGAATAGGAGGTCTTTTGAAGCTGATCGTAACAATAAAACTGGTAATTTTCCTTGGTAATATGTTTGAGCTCTCTGTAGATTCTGGTTATTAAACCTTTGATGGAGGCATAACCTGCAAATATTTTCTCCCATTCTGAGGGATGTCTGCTTGCTATACTTACTGTGTTCTTGGCCATGCAGAAGCTTTTTAATTTCATCAAGTCCCAGTAGTGTATTTTTGATACTGCTTCAATTGCCTGGGGGATCCTCCTTTTAAAGTATTCGCCCAGGCCAATTCTTTCAAGAATTTTCCTGGCACTTTCTTCTAGTATTTTTATAGTTTCATATTTTAAGTTTAAATCTTTAATCCAGTGTGAGTCTATCTTCATTAGTGATGAAAAAGCAAGTGATCCCATTTCAGGATGGGCAAAGGATATGAAGAGAAACTTCTCTAAAGAAGACAGGTGCATGGCCTTCAAACTCATGAAAAAATGCTCACTATCCTTAATCATCAGAGAAATGCAAATTAAAGCTACAAAGAGGTATCATCTTACCCCAGTCTGAATGACTTATCAAAAAGTCCCAAAACAGGAATCGGCCTGGGCATTGTTTTATGAGGAGGATCCCCCAGCCAATTGAAGTAGC